>JACBKR010002575.1:0-34060 GCA_014218235.1 Colocasia esculenta | reverse complement strand
TTTATTGTCACAGTGGTGTGATTGGTCCTTAGACCTGAGACACCAAGGACACCTTGTGGTGGACTTCTGGGTTTTGACCTTACTTATAGATCTCTAGCCATGAGGTCTTAATCAGTTAAGTGATCGGATCTAGCGGAATACCTTCGAAGGTGATTGTGTGGTCAATATGGGATCGCTCGCTCCGGTAATAGGAGAGTGAATGCTCTACGGAAGGGCCTGATAGTCCCTGCCAGGGCAAGGCTACTTATCAGAAAAGGAGTTTTTGATATTGTTATGCGGCATCTAAACCAAGTGAGTAAACACATTAGGGGTTTGACAGTTGACCATACCCTAAGTGTACTCGGGAGCATTGTACGAGCGAAGGATTAAAGTCACGTGGTAATGATGATACAAAAGGTTCCTTGAATGGGTTGCTGAACCCCAATGCTTTCCAGGATCAAGTGGTGTTGCTTGGCACCCAACTTGATTGGAAGCCCGGTCAATTATCATGAGACGATAATGATTGTGTAATTAATTAATATGAGATGTTAATTAATTACCATAAGTCAATAAGAGTTATGAACTTAATGGGCTGAAAACTGGACTAGCAGTTGGGGAGTAGAGGGTCCACACGCATAGAGTTCCGAGCAGACTGGGCAAGGTGTTCTTTATAGACATGACGGGTTTTTATGAAAAAACCGCAGTGTCTATAAAAATACGCTGAGAGTTAAACCCTGGGCAAGCTCCAGGCTTAACCCTGGCCGCCCCCTCCTCTCTCTCTCCCAGGGCGCCCCCCCATCCTCTCTCCTCTCTTCTGCACATGGTGGAGCTGAGATCTGGGAGACGCGTGGTGAACGAGGAGATCCTGTCTGCGTCCGGAGCTCGCGTGGATACGTCTAGAGGCCGGACACTTGAACGGCTTGAAGCACCGGCGCCTCCTGCGCCACCTCTCCCCGGATTCGGGAGTTTACGCAACCCCGCAAAGGTAAAGATGAGATCTGCATGTGCGGTGGTTTCTCCGTTTTTGTTCGATCCGACCACCAGCAACGATATCTACCTGAGGGATTCGCGTTCCGCTGCGCTCTATACGAAACCTTACAGTGGTATCAGGCCAGGTTGCTGGTACTTCGGAATCGGCGTCTTGTGTATGATATTTATGCGATTTCGGCGTCGCGTTGTGCAGGAGTCGCCATGTTTGACGTGTTCGTGGGTCGCACATGAGATGTGCACTTGACGCTTGGCACATGGAAGATGTTCCTAGTACCAAGGGCTTCGCGGAGAGAACCCTTTGTGGCGTCGTTGGCCCACTGTGGAGGCCACACGGCCCTCTGCAAGATGCCGCCGTCGTGCAGATGGGACAGTCCAAGATGGGGGTTTTTGCAGATTTTTAGGGCTTTTCAGGTTTTTCTGGGTGCTTAGGGGCGGAGGGCGGCGGCCTCCGGCACCGCCGGCGCCGTCCGCGGCCGCCAGAGGTGGCGCGGAGGGCAGCAGGGCCGCGCCCCACCTGCGCTGCACGGTGGGGGGCGGCGGCTAGGGTTTTTCCCAGCCGCGCGGGGGCCCTATAGGGCGGCGGGGGTGACCCCGCGCGGGTCCCCCGCGAGCGCGCGCGGGTCCGCCGCGGGGTAAGTCGCGGGCGGACCCCGCGGGTCCCTGGCGGCCGGATCCGACCCGCGCCGGATCCGGACCGGTCCTCCGCCCCCTTTCCCCCCCATTTTTCCATTTTTCTTAATGTTCTTAAATTGTTTAAAATTTAGAAAATGTTTAAAATCCCAAAAAATTATGAAATTAGTTTTAAGAGTTTAAAAAATTGTTTTAACTCTCTGTAAATTATTTTTCATATATATGACCCATTACTTAATTAGTTTAAAGGAAATCTGAAACTGTTTAGTTATTTCCTCTAATCTAATTAAGACATGTTAATTGATTTAGAAATGTGAATTTTAAATTAATTAACTGTACATTTTGGCGACTTCATGCAGTAACGGTGAATGACGTTATCTAATGTGATTAGATGATATCCATGTTAGCTAAATTGTTTAGTTAAATGGTTTTCAAAGTATAATTATTATATTTTTGAAGTAAAAATATTCAGAAGTAATTATGTGATAATTGCTTGTTGATGCATGTGATGTATGTGGATGGATGGTCATGGACTTAGATATCATGTGATGAATGTTATGGTTAATGGCAAATGATGTAATTTATGAGGACTGCGTGCCTCCCTCTCTCCCTCTATTAAATCGGGTTGTACATTCTATCTCCCTCCTGTTATGTACTCCCCTGACTTGTTCAAGGTTTCTTATTATTATCTGATGTACATGTATGGGCCTGCGAGCCCAATTTAAATATTACTTGTAATTATAGAAGCGGCGGATTGGCGGAGAAGATGGAGGAGAGTACCATGCAGGACCTCATGGAGATAAAGTTACATCAAGCTAAAGCATCAGATGCGGAACTGCCATTTGTTCACCATATTTGTGGATTACCAACTGGCTCTGGTAATGCCACTCTAGGTTAAAGTCCATGATCATCCATTGTATTTCTTCATATATTTGATATGTGTGGAATGTGCTATGATATATATAATTAACATATATGTATTCCAAATTCTATATATCAATAGCACGCAGATATATAGAGACCAAGATAAAATATGTCAAAATCCCTCCTTGTTCAATTTTAAGCCGTAGGTAATCATTTAGAATGAATTACGTGGCCCTCATCATTATAGTTTTAGGATTGCCATTAGATCGGGCAAGTTTGTTGTGCTATCCACAAGGCTTGCCAAATCTGATGACAGACTAAAACTATGGCATAGTGATGTCTTAAACGGGATAGAGGACCGGTGTAGCTTTGTTGTGCTATCCACAAGGGCTACATCCAAATCTATGCTCGTTACGTAATGATGGTACTGCTTAGACTGTATTTAATGACTTGTTGTGCTATCCACAAGGTCATTAAAATTCAGGAGCGAAATAAGATCGGATATTGCAAGAGTTGCAAGTGTCAAGGGTTGACCGCTTTCAGATCATAGTATGGTTTGTTGTGCTATCCACAAGATCATGCTATGAGTCTGTGAGATTCCGATCCCCACTAGGAGACCGTCGATGTCTCCATTCTGTATATCTGAGGGTTATACAGTCTGCCGGAAAATAGTGGGAGCTAATCTTGATTAAAGTCTTAATCTAGATTTAATTATTATAGAACATCTGCTAGTTGTGTTTACATTTCCTTTAGATGCAAAAATGTCGTCAGAGGTAACCCACTCCGTGGCATACTGGATGCCAACGATTGACAGGCCCGAACTACTCGGAATGGCTCAAGAACCTGAAGATTGTCCTCAGGTCTGAGCGCATTGCCTATGTCCTGGAAGGTGAGTTTAGCTGAGATGCTAAACATGCTGAAGACTGCTGAGGGCAACTTAAGAAGGAAAAGCCCACTGTTCTCATGGTTGGAAAGTCCAACAATAAGAGGAGAGCAGGGCAAGCCTTTAAGAAAGGCAATGCAAAGAAGCAGCGTCTAAGCAGAAACAAAAGAAGGACATAAGCAAAGGAGCAGAAAAGGGCGAGTGCTTCCACTGCAAGAAAAGGGGCACTGGAAAAGAAATGCAAGGACTATCTTGCAATGAAGGCTCAGGAGAAGCAGAAGCTTGGCGAAGCTTCAGGTATCTATATGATAGATCTTCACTTGTCTATTAGAGATTCTACATCTTGGTTTTAGACACTGGATGTGCTTCTCATATCTGCAATGATGTGCAGGTGCTGACAAGTGGAGCTGAGATCCTCTCTCTCCTCTCTCCTGCACATGGTGGAGCTGAGATCCGGGAGACGCGTGGAGAACGAGGAGATCCCATCTGCGTCCGGAGCTCGCGTGGATACGTCTAGAGGCCGGACACTTGAACGGCTTGAAGCACCGGCGCCTCCTGCGCCACCTCCTCCCCGGATTCGGGAGTTACGCAACCCCGAAAAGGTAAAGATGAGATCTGCCTGTGCGTGGTTTCTCTATTTTTGTTCTATCCGACCACCAGCAACGATATCTACCTGAGGGATTCGCGTTTCCGCTGCGCTCTATACGAAACCTTACATATCTGCATCAGAGTTGTTTTCTTAATAGTCTCTTACCCTTCAAATTCTGATTGAATTCCTTTTTATTTTTCTTGTGAAAATTCTTGGTTCTTTCAACCAGATGGCCTTAGAGTCATACTCAGTAGCTTCAGTAGTAGGAGCAGGAAGATCTCTTGACTTGTTCTATCCCTATTTTTCTCCTCAACCTGTATAGCAGTAATAACTTGCTCTACAGTCATTTTATCTCTCTTATGTTGAAGAGTCAGCAGCGAGAAGTCATTCCAGGAAGGTGGCAACTTAGTTAAAAGTGCACAGACCTGAAATTCTCATCAATGCTCATGTGACAACGCTGAATCTCTAACACCAGGGATTGAATCTCATGGGCTTGATCCACTATGGACATATCTTCCTCATCTTATAATCAAACTAATTAGCCACATGAATAGTATCTAGGCCTACATCTTTTGAACCATACTTCTTATTTAAAGATTCCATAACTCTTTAGCAGTTTCAGCAGAATAATATATGTCATACAGTTTATCAGAAAAGCATGAAGAATACTATCGATGCACAAATAATTTTTCCTTAAACTAATTAAGCACAACAGATCTAGCAGGTTCGTCTCCTCTGCGAGGGCCATTCTCAATGACAGCAAACAGAGTTAACGAAGTAAGCCAATATCTCATCTTCTGTTGCCATCTCTTAAGAACTGCCCAGAAAACTTTTCCGGACGAGCAACAACATCATGTGCCATATGAAAGAGATAGAATCCGAAGCGACTTCAAATGTTGAAAATGAGATGTATATAGCAGGAGTAGGCAGATACAATCTGATCACTATGGCTTAAACAGATGACAGAGGGTAGAATCAGAGGTATGCAAAACTAGGGGCCGAAGCGCGATGTCGCTTTCTTTGAAGTCGTTTCGCCCCTACCACGGTGCAATAGGATGATGGCGAACTCCTTCCAAGATACGACGACCAACACCACTGCGGCGTAAAGGTCACTCCAAATCACGCCGACGGACGAACACTTCTTAGATCGGTTGCTAGCTCTTAAAATGCCACTGCAGAGAGGGAATAGGAGAACTCTGCCGTGAGAAAGAAAACGCAGAATCCAGAAAAAACGGAGCGAGAAAAAGATCCCCTTTTTCTCTATTCTATACTCATTGCGGTAACACCCCATTAAGGGTGGGCAATGTTCGGTTCCAAAACAGGTAAGGAATCCAAGACGAATTTAAAATAGTCGATCAACAGTCAAAAAGTAAAATAAAGAAAGCCATGTAGGCGTCCAACTAGACCTCCACACGCACGCCATGTCACGGCTACGGCAACGCAAGGCAAGTCGCGCGTGTGTGAAATAAGGTCCAAATCACACAAGCCAAATGGGCCCTCCTCCATAGCTCTCTCTAGAGATCACATCTCTAAAGAAAAGAAACCACCCTAAAGGAAGTAAACTTTTTCTCAACTTCCAATATGGGATAAACCTCACTTGGAGAGCCAAAAACTCTTTATAGAGTTCACCAAATTAGAAGAAATCAGAAATAAACTTTTAAATTTAATAATATATTTCAACAAGTCTTTCTCATATAGTTTTGAGTGCGACTATTGTTTCAACCCGTAATAATAATTTTTTCTAAATTTTTTCCTGCATTGCTTTTGAGCTCTTTTCATTTTAAATTCCCTTATTTGTCAAGCAGATTTGATTTATCTGGCATATACATATGATGAGGTACATGAGAGTCATCTCTCTCTTAGTTTATATTCAATATATTTGATGTATCATTGTATCACGCAGACATGAATTCTTCCTGAGCCAGTATGGTACAAAGACGTCTTACATTGGGTCGTCTAGGTTGAGCCTTGTTGTGGTGTGGCAAGATCCACAAAGTTAGAGTCGGATTGGACTCTAAGTCGGATCTGACTGGGACTCTAGTTTGGAGATTAGCATCGGGAGTTAGATTCCAATTTAGACTCTGGGATAGACATTAGGAGGTAATCCTAATGGGATTAGGAGACTGTTGGGAGGTTTTCTATGTATATTGGTTGTACCCAGGGGTGGTGCACTTGAGATGTGACCGAGATAGTCGGGTGTTTCGGTCGTGTGCTTGATCACCACCCGGGAAGAAAGGTTTGCTTCTTCATGGTTAATTGAAAGAAGTGTTTTCTCCAGTCTTCTCTGTGTGTTTGTGTGCGAACGTTGTTGTTTTCTGGTTGAAATCCCAACATATGGCACCCACCGTGCGGTTTTGACTGGAGGCGACGTTCGCGAAGCTCGGCATCAAAGGCAGAACTGCTGCTGGTGTCTGGGGCGTTGTGGCCGTAGGGCTGCCTTGGTGCAAGAGTATCAACGGCAGCCTCCTCTATCAACACCGGCAAGAAGCATCAAGCGGAGCTTGAACGGCAATAGTAGCAAAGCTACTGGTGAGCGCCAGTAGTGGCGATCGCCAGAGACAAGGCCAATAGTGGCAGCAGGGAAGGTCGCGGTGGTGGCAGAGCGGAGGTAGCGAAGCAGGGCGCGGCGGTGCAACAGAGTGCGGCGGCGTCCCGGTGCAGCAGGGTGCGGCGATGTCCCAGGCGCAGGAGCAGTAGCGGCTAGGCGCAACGGCATCAGTGGCTGCAGGCCTCGGAGAGCAAGAGGGAGAGGCTACAGCGGCGGCCGCAAGCAGCACAGCTGTAACGACCCTCCTTATACCAGTACGGTTACACCAACCCACATCGGTATAATGAACGCCGCTACAGTGGGACATTTACCCAACAATTCTACAATAGGCTGAAACATACACAAATATGTATAACATATGACAGTGGAAATGAAATAACCGGATAGTAAATCTATTCCATCATCATCATTTATACACAGTCTATATAGAAATGAAAAAGTAATTACTTCATAACTAAGAAAATTACAACTATTATATGTCCACATGAGACGTCACAGAGTATTTTATTACATACTATGAAAGAAAGAAAGAAAGTACAATGCCGAATCTAAGACAAAAGTCTCTACTCCCGCTCTGAGTCGCTCCTAATGATCTCTTCGGAAGAAGTAGAAATGTCTGCACCTGTACGCCAAAGCAAGAGTGAGTCCAAAAGAACTCAACAAGTAACTCCAACCATACTAAACATACATACATCACATGACTTTTCACATTCTCATGCCACAAGGTTATCACACAAGCATGCACTTGATAAAAGTTTCAAGAAAAACCTAAACATGATTTCTACACATGCCACACATGATAAATGACTCATAACAATTTTTTTACAATGATTTCAAAACTTATCACATGCTTTCGACATATTCTTCAATATACTAAACTAAGTCTCATTTAATCACATTTATATTCTAAGACTATAACCATTTTAAACATGGAGTTTACACATTTTTCAAAAGACAGTCCTAGCATGGATTCTATGATCATTTTCACATGGATAACACATCTATATACATGAGTAGCTTGCTGTTTGATACAGATATATCACATTCATATAAGGAATTGTCATTTTACATACTATTCCATTGATTCATAATCTCACATGATCATTTACACAATTACACAATTTACACATTCACTTTTCACATAAACACAAGTTCACATTTTTTCAAATGCCGTGACCATAGCCCAAACCACCTCTAGAAGGACACACACTAATCACATCACACACATCTATCACCTAGGCATTACAGTGATAAATCTTAGTTACTGCGCAGAACCGAGAGAAGCACTCTCCACCCTAACCAGCGGTACTTGTCCGCTCCAGGATTTAGTCCAATGTCCGTGGGACATCACACACTATGAACTTTCCAGTGGGGACTTTACCACAGTACAGTTTCACAGCCCTCTACGGTAGCAATGTCAGCCATTGGCACATTTACATTTGTCTAAATTTTTAACACACACACTTGATGCACAGTTTTAAACACATCCATTTCATGCTCACACATTTACATACCTCAGTATTACCTAGCATGGTACTATTGTTCTCAGTATTAAACAGATTCAAAACAAGTCTAATCATGCTGAAATTAGCAAATTTAATGCCAATCATATTAACATGCATTAATTCATCAATGTCTCACATAAAATCGACATATATAGCTACTTTCATCATTTCAGTACAAAAATTTAACCAAAAAAAAAACTATCACAGGTTAATCATCATGCATATCAAATTTCACATTCTTCTGAATTACACACTAATTATGAAAATTCTAACAGTGGTATTATACAAGGTAAAAATAGTCAAATTAGCATGGTTTTCATTATTCGGACCCATAGTTCATTCTACACATGTATTCTGACAGTCCTAAACATATGCCAATTTCTAGGAAATTTACTGTTTTTACTCTATTTATCTGAATTTCTACACTAAAAAACATGCTTACTATTTTACCATTCAGAAAATGTAATAATTACAAGATATCAGAAATTTCCCAAATTTCTACAGCATGAACTGAAACCTATAAACATTGCACAGAAATTTTATGACACTTGGATCCACACGTATTGCGCAAACGAAATTTTACAAGATTAAAACCTGTCAGCCAAACATTTCAGAAATTCTAGTAATGAAGTTCCACCAAAATTCATAAAATCTCACAACACACTCCAACATAGATATTTACATCATATAAATTTTACCATATATCCTCATGCGAAAAGTCCCGAAAATTAGATCATATAAGTCAAATATGCAGACTGTGCAGTCTGGCGAACTTAACGGCATGCAGGTGGCCGTTCATCAGGTTAACGGCAACAAAGTGTACCACCAACTGAAGATGTTAATGGCAAGGGATCATGTCATTAGGTTCATGTCTGTGCAAAACACAGACTGCTCACAAGAACTTGGTGAAATTGGGGTTCCAAGACACGAATAAAATCCAAAAATTCCCTAGGATCTACTAGACGTACGTAGGAATGATGTAGAAGGATTACTTGCCTCTTGGAAAATCCAAAAGCAATGATTTAAGCCGGAGAAGCCCTCCTCGGCCTGAGCCAAAGAGTCCTCAAAACTCCCTTGATCCGAGTTCTGTTTGATCTCCTCTGCACACCAGTGTGGGGAAGTCGTTCCCAGATGTTCAGAGCCCTCTCCAGTCATTGTAGAATGTCAGATGAAGCCTCCAGTCGCCGGATCAAAGGGTTCCAAAATCAGGTTTCGCACAGAAAATAGGGTTTTGACAAAAGAGTCAAAGGACCTAAGCGAGCCCTAATCCATCTCTTTTATAGAGTTGGGGCGTTTAGGGATGCGTTTAGGGTCTAGGTTACCGTTGGGGGACAGTTACCAAAACAAGGGGCGATGATTTCGGGGGCGTTTTCGGATATGAAGATGCAATAGATCTGGGAGGTTAACGTCAACATCACAGGCCGCCAATTCTGAGTTGGCATCCATCGATGTGGCCGCTGACTCATTATCGATGTCAACTCATGTTAACGCCAACAGGTCATCAAGACAGAACTTAAAGTACCGAAAACCTTATACATATATATATACCATACAACTATACATGTAATTTACAACGCATACCTTAAATAATACTTACTCATGCAATGTAATTAAATAAAAATGTGTACAAGACAAGTATACATCATATATACATATATACATAAGCAATCACCAAAGATGAAAATCAAGGGCCTTACACCCTCTCCCCCTTAAAGAAACTTCGTCCTCGAAGTTAGACCGATGCTACTCAAACAATTGAGGATATTTCTTCTTCATTGCATCCTCAAGCTCCCAAGTAGCCTCCTCTCGCGAGAAGTTGCGCCATAATACTTTCAGCGACGCAATGCTCTTGTTCCGGAGATGCGGAACCTTCCGGTCAAGAATAGCTATTGGTTGCTCCTCATAAGAAGATCTGGCTGGATCTCCACTGGCTCGTGGCTAATAACATGAGATGGATCTCTGACATACCTTCTGAGCATAGATACGTGGAAAACAGGATGAACTCTAGCTAACGTCGGGGGTAAAGTTAGCTCATATGCCACGTTGCCCAATCGTCTGAGAATCTCATACGGGCCAATGAATCTAGGACTTAGCTTACTATGCCTGCCAAATCTAACTACACCACAAGTAGGCGAAATCTTCAAAAAGACATGCTCACCTACCTCGAACTCCAAATCTTCCTCTTGTTGTCGGCATAACTCTTCTGCCTATCTTGTGCCGCAACAAGCCTCTTCCTAATCAACTGGACTTTATCCGAAGTCTCCTGAACTAACTCCAGACCAATCAGCTACCTATCCCCTGTCTCCTCCCAACACAAAGGAGATCTACAAGGCCTACCATACAATACCTCAAATGGAGCCATACTAATACTCGCATGAAAACTGTTGTTATATGCGAATTCCACTAGAGGTAAATGGCGCTCCAATCATCTTCCAATCCAGAATACACGCTCTCAACATATTCTCGAGCGTCTGGATAGTCCTCTCGGACTGTCCATCTGTCTGGGGATGAAACGCCGAACTGAGCTTCAGCTCCGAACCTAACGCATTCTGAAGACCCTTCCACAACCTCGAGTAAATCTCGGATCTCGATTTGAAATGATTGACTTTGGCACACCATGCAATCTAATAATGCTACTAATATACAATCTAGCCAAACTCTCTACTGACTGCTTCTTCTTCATGGGCAAGAAATGCACAGTCTTCGAGAATCTATCTACCACTACATAAATCGAGTCATTACTCCGTCTAGATCGAGGCAAACCTGTAACAAAATCCATAGTGACAGCTCCCACTTCCATACTGGGATCTCCATCTTTTGCATAAGACCAGATGGTCACTGCCGCTCGGCCTTCACTTGCTGGCAAACTAAACATCTAGACACATACTTTGCTACATCCTCTTCATGCCAGCCACCAAAAAAGATCTCTTCAAATCCTGGTACATCTCTGCGACGACCCTCCTTATACCGGTTCGATTATACCAATCCACGTCGGTATAGTGAGTCTCGTCACAATGGGACATTTACCCAAGCACTAACGCATACGATTGAGATGTACACAAATATGAATACAGAGTAGCGGAGTAGAAGAACCACTGTCTTTTCATTTCATCATCCACATTAAACATACATGATCCGTATAGCAATTTAAGGAACTAAGTCCACATAATGAAATACGAAATTCAAATACATTGTTCGTCCACAAATTTACATAAGTTTCAATTTCATAAGTCTCAATACATACTATGAAAAAAAAGTACAAGTCGATAATCCACCACCTACTCTCCTCACTCGGAGTCGCTCTCAACGGTCTCCTCCAAGGAAGTAGGATCCGCTGCTAAACTGTACGCCGAAGCAAGGGTGAGTCTAAAAGACTCAGCAAGTAAACTCCATACACATCATACATGCATACATCACAAGTAGGCTATTCATTCCATTTTATTAATCAAAACATGTAGCATGGTTGTACAATAATAGAAAACTACCTATCATGATATTTCTACTAATTTCACTATGCATGATACATGGTTTATATCAATCCCAAAATGAAATACCTACCGCATGCTTTCTACGCATTCATTCACATGAGAACCACACTTACATTTAACTACAACATGATAGCAATTTTAGCATGGAAATTTTCACACATAAGAAGGAAATATCCCTAACATGGATCCTACACACTTTTGCACATATAAAACACCATTATAAACACATTAAGGTTGCTGTTTTGACATGAATCTAACATTATCATATCATAAATCACAATTTCACATTCTAACACATTGGTTTCACATGTTTACACATTTACGCATTCACATGTTCACTTACACATTACACATTCACATGTTCACACTACACAATTTGCACATATACACATTCACATTTTCACATTTAAATGCCATGACACATAGTCCGAACCACCATTAGAAGGACACATTCACATAACACATAACACATAGACGCCACCTAGGCAACACAGTGACGGCTCTTAGTACTGCGCAGACCGGAGAAGTATCTCCACCCTAACCAGTGGTACTTGTCCACCTCCAAGATTTCATCCTAATGCCATAGGATTCTAAACACATTGAACTTTCCCGTGGGGACTTTTCCACAGTACAGTTCCACAGCCCTCTATGGAAGCAGCATTACACACGGCACATTTTACACATTTCCCGTTTATTATACACATAGTTCTCACACATTGGACACATGACTTACATTTCACCACTTGGCACATGATTCAGTTTTCCCCTAACATGATGCTATTGTTAACAGAGTTTAACACTTAGGAATCTACACTAATCATGTTGGGAAATTCATTAACAATCATAACACAATAAGCATACTTTAATAACTAAATTTCACATAGAAATTTCACAACCTCATCTACTGTTGCCAAATCACATGAAATTTAACCACATGCTGTTGGCAGGTTTCAAATCACACATGCACATTTCATATTTTTCTGAGCTACATTGATTTTACAGAAATTAAAATACTCATTCACATGTCATTCATAAAGCAATTTATCATAGAATCATAGTGTCAAGGTCAGATTTAATAGTTCGCTAACCTGCATCTAACATTCATATTTCACGTGAATTTTCTCCGAATTTATGAAGCATCATACAATTTACTGAAAATTTAAAACATCCTACACATGCTCCCTATTTTTCCATACAGAAATAATAAAAAATAGCATGGTCATGGAAAAGTTCCCAAATTTTCAGAACAAGGACTAACATACATGCACATCACTCAACAATTTTATGGCACTGAAATTTCGCAGGGATCATATGAACAGAAGTCTGCCACATTCAAGGTCTCATCCAACATGCATTTCACATAAGCCTAACAATTTATACTAATTGCAAAAATACATAAAAATCTCACAACACATTCCATTATCTATATTACATAACATATAATGTTGACAATATCCTCATGCGAAGAAAATCCGGAAAATAGTCATATAGAAGGAAGAACAGCTCACTGTTCTGTCCTGAAGAACTAAACGCAAAGGCTGGCCATTCACAGGGGTTAACGGCATCATCGTCTGCCACCAAATGAAGAGCTTAACGGCAAGAGATCTTGCCGTTAAGTTCGTGTCTGTGCAGAAACATAGACCGAACTCCAAAGATAGGGGGAAAGTGAGGTTCTAGGACACGATTTAAATCTGAGAAAATACCTATAACCTACTGGACATACACATGGACAAGGTGGATGGGTTACTTGCCTTTAGAAAAATCTCCAAAGGGGTTTAAATGGCTGTTGAAGCTCTCCTCGGGCAGTGCCAAGAAGCCTCCAAGATCCTCTGGCTCCGGGTTCTAAGATGATGTAGCCTCCAGTCCAAGGTCAGGGAAGCCTTCTCATATGCCCAAGTTATCTTCCAGTTGCAATGTCTCGCCGGAAGCAGCTTCAAATCGCCGGATCTAAGCTCTCAAAGTGCTGCCTCTCTTTAGCTCTCAGCTAGGGTTTTTTTTTTCTCCTCTTGCAAAGAGCCAAGAGAGCTCTCCCAAGATGCAAGGTGAGTTGTTTTTATAAGAAAAGGCATGGGATCTCACGCAGGGTGATGGGAGGGCTGAGAGCCATTGAGGACATCTCCCCAATCGGTGAGCTAGCTTGCCCCGGAATTTCGGGGTCTGCTGCGCACAAAAATCAGAGATGTAGATGTCCATATGGATGGCCGTCTACTTTAGTGTTGGCGTCCATCGACATAGACGTTGACTCATCATGGACGTCCATCCATGTTGACGCCAATTTTCTCTTCGTCCAGAGCTTAAAACCCATGCAGAAAACCCTATGTACACTATGTCTATGCATGCAATACATATAGTATAATATACACACTACTACACCATGCAATCATCCACTATTTACAATTAATTTACACATGCATACGTAAGTACACTAGTTAATATGTACAATTACCTACATATGCACACATGATATTTACACACAAGCACGAATCCATACATGATATCAAATAAAAGGACAAAATTCGAGGGCCTTACACCCTCTCCCCCTTAAGGAAACTTCGTCCTCGAAGTTTAAACAACACTACTCGAACAGATGAGGATACTTCTTCCTCATTGCATCCTCAAGCTCCCAAGTAGCCTCCTCTCGCGAGAAGTTCCGCCATAGAACCTTCACTGACGTAATACTCTTGTTCCAGAGATGCTGGACCTTCCGGTCAAGAATAGCTACTGGTTGCTCCACATATGACAGATCTGGCTGGATCTCCACTGGCTCGTGACTAATAACATGAGACGGATCTCGAACATACTTCCTGAGCATAGATACGTGGAAAACGGGATGAACACTAGCTAAAGTCGGAGGCAAAGCTAGCTCGTAAGCCACGCTACCTAAACGCCTGAGAATCTCATACGGGCCAATGAATCTGAGACTTAATTTGCTATCCCTGCCAAACCTGACGACACCTCGAGTAGGTGAAATCTTCAAAAAGACATGCTCACCCACCTCGAACTCCAATCCTTCCTCCTGTTGTCGGCGTAGCTCTTCTGCCTATCCTGTGCCGCAACAAGCCTCTTCCTGATAAGCTAAATCTTATCCGAGTCTCCTGAACTAACTCTGGACCGATCAACTGCCTATCGTCGGTCTTCCCAACATAAAGGAGATCTGCAAGGCCTTCCATACAACGCCTCAAAAGGAGCCATACCAATACTCGCATGAAAGCTGTTGTATATGCGAACTCCACAAGAGGTAAATGACGCTCCCAGTCATCCTTCCAATCCAGCACACATGCTCTCAACATATCCTCGAGCGTCTGGATAGTCCTCTCGGACTGTCCATCTGTCTGGAGATGGAACGCCGAACTGAGCTTCAGCTCTGAACCTAAAGCATCCTGAAGACCCTTCCACAGCCTCGAAGTAAATCTCAGATCTCGATCCGAAATGATCGACTTCGGCACACCATGCAACCTAATAATGCTACTGACATACAATCTAGCCAAGCTCTCCACTGACTGCTTCTTCTTCATAGGCAAGAAATACACAGTCTTCGAGAATCTATCTATGACTATCCAAATCGAGTCATTACCCCGTCCAGATCGAGGAAATCCCGAAACAAAATACATAGTGACAGCTTCCCACTTCCAAACTGGGATCTCCATCTTCTGCATAAGACCAGATGGTCGCTGCCGCTCGGCTTTCACTTGCTGACAGACTAGACACCTAGATACATAGTCCGCTACATCTCTCTTCATGTCAGACCACAAAAAGACCTCTTCAAATCCTGGTACATCTTAGTGTTACCTGGATGAATAGAGAATCTCGACCTATGAGCTTCTGCTAAAACATGCTCACGGACATCTACCATGTCAGGGACACACACTCGGTGGTGGAATCTAATCACGCCATCCTCATCACAAGTATGTCTTGCCTTGCCCACTAACTCTTGGAGTCTAGGGTCGGCTTTCTGTTGCTCGATCCCCTCATTCAACACCGAAGACCTAAGGGATAACTGAGCCACAAAAGCCTGACATAAGGGCTCTAACTCAGTCATCGAACACGCTGCATCCTCCAACATCTTCCAATCCTGCTGGAGCGAAGACCTCCTCCTGCTAAGAGCATCCGCTATGACATTCGCCTTCCTGGATGATATTGAAGGTCGAAGTCATAGTCCTTGAGGAACTCAATCCATCTCCTCTGCCGTAGGTTTAGTTCCTTCTGGGAGAAGAGATACTTCAAGCTCTTATGGTCAGTGAACACCTCAAATCTGACCCATAAAGATAGTGCCTCCAGATCTTTAGTGCATGAACCACTGCCGCAAGCTCCAAATCATGAGTCAGATAGTTTCGCTCATGCTCCTTCAATTGGCGAGAAGCATACGCCACTACCCTTCCTTGCTGCATTAGCACACAGCCTAAGCCAATCCGAGATGCATCCGTATAAATGGCAAAACCTTCAGCACCACTAGGTAATACCAATATCGGAGCGGAGTAAGTTAGCTTCAATAATTGAAAACTACTCTCACATGTCTCGGACCACACAAACTTCACGCCCTTTCTGGTAAGCTGAGTCAATGGGGCGGCGATGGATGAAAATCCCTCAATGAATCGCCGATAGTAACCAGCCAAACCAAGAAAACTACGAATCTCCGAAGGGGTCTGGGGGTCTCCCAATCCATAACTGCCTGGACCTTTGTTGGATCAACTGCTACACCCACCGGAGATAACATGCCCGAGGAAATGAACCTCGCGCAACCAGAAATCACACTTGTTGAATTTAGCATACAGCTTATGCTCACGAAGAACCTCTAACACTACCCTCAAATGCTGATGGGTGTGGCCTCATCCGGAGAGTAGACCACACATCATCAATACACTACAACAAAGCTATCTAAATACGGCCTAAACACCCTGTTCATGAGATCCATGAACGCTACAGGGGCGTTGGTCAATCCGAAAGGAAGAACCAAAAACTCATAATGTCCATAACAGGATCTGAATGCCATCTTGGACACATCCTCACTCCGATCCTCAACTGATGATAACCAGATCGCAAATCAATCTTAGAAAAGACTGATGCATTTTAAGCTGGTCAACAAATCATCAATACGAGGTAAGGGATACATGTTCTTCACCGTCACTTGGTTTAGCTTCCTATAATCGATGCATAACCTAAGTGATCCATCCTTCTTCTTTACAAATAGACAGGTGCGCCCCAAGGGGAAACACTAGGGCGAATGAATCCCTTATCTAGAAATTCTTGCAACTGCTTCCTTAACTCGGCTAACTCTGCAGGTGCCATCCGATATGGAGCCTTCGAGATAGGAGAGGTGCCCGGAAGCAACTCTATGGTGAACTCTATCTCTCTATCCGGTGGCAATCCAGACAAATCATCGGGAAAGACGTCTGGAAAATCCTGCACTACCTCGATCTCTGCAAGAGTAGGTGACTCACCAGCCTCGAGTACTAACACTACGCTGGCAAGAAAAGCATCACAACCCTTGTTTACCATGTGCATCGCCTTCATGGCAGAGATGACCAACTTTCCCGCCAAGTTTCTTGGTAAGGGATGAGAGAACTCGTCCTTACCAGGAATGCGGAAAACAATCCTCTTCCGACGACAATCTACTAACGCATAGTGCTCCTCTAGCCAATCTAGACCAAGAATAGCATCAAGTCATTCATCTTTAGCAAGAAGAAACCCTTCCAGGACTCTATCCTCAATGCACACAGGTAACGATGGAATACACTTCCAGTCGATACCGTACCCGCAGGTGTGTGTACAGACAACGGGACTTCCAAATCCTCAGACTCTACGCCTGACTCTATAGCTAACTGCCTAGCGAAACGCTTGAAGATGAATGAGTGAGTGGCACCCGTATCAAACAAAACCCGAGCGTGCACACCTAGAAGTAAAACCGTACCTTCAGTGACATGCTCCGCCTGCTCGGCATCCTCTCGTGCTAGGGCAAACACTCGAGCTTGGGCTCGAGGCCTTCCTGGTCTTCCTGTAGCTGGCGCGCTGCTGCTACCACTGCTGGGGTTGGCGCTCCGCGTGGACTCCCCTGCTGAAGTCTCGGACAATCCTTGATCTTGTGGTCGCTGCTCCCGCACTTTAAGCATTTTCCCGCTACCGTCCAACACTCCGTACCACCGTGTGTCTTTCCGCAATGGGGACACTCCTTCTTCACACCAGGGGAACGTTAAGAAGGTACCTGAGTACTGCTGGCTGCCACTGGACACTGCGGTGTCTGGTACGCTGCCTTTTTCTTATCCTGCCGCTGGAAAGGGGCCGCAGGTCTCTTCTGCAAAGCTTTCTTCTCCTCGAGGTACTGCTCCATTTCACCCTCCTGCCTACAAGCAGCGCTAAGGGCCTCGTCCAAGGTACGATGATCAAACGCAAATAGCCTCGTCCTCAGTGATGGCTTAAGGCCCATCACAAACTTCTTTGCCTTCCTGCGCTCATCAGCTACTATGTATGGTGCATACTTAGATAACTCAGCAAACCTGGCCTCATACTCGAGTACAGTCTTGGAGCCTGAGTCAAGGAAAGGAACTCCTGCTCCATCCTGTCCTGGATATGCTCGAGGACGAACTTGGCCCGAAAGAGCCTTACGAACGGTCCCAAGCAACATCAATAGCACCGTCCTCGAATCGGGTACGCAGTAAGGAAGCCCACCACACATCAGCTCTCTCCTGCAACACAACCTTCATAAGCACCAATTAACAGCTCTAGTTTAACAAGGTAAGCAAACATATAAAACTAACATACCTGTAGCATATAAGTGGCTAAAGTGACCTTGTCCTCGTCCGCGCACCTAACAGCCTGGAAGATTTTCTCAATCTCCCTCATCCAGCTCTCAGCTAGTAATGGGTCGCTCTCCCCCTTAAAAGAGGGTGGCAACATCCTCTTGAATCTTTCCATGATGGAGGGTCCACCATGGTCCTGAGCCTGGGGAACTGGAACCTGGATCTGCTACAACAAACAATAGCAATGCATATTTAACACAATATCATGCAATTAAATAAAACAAACTACTCTTTATTTTATTATTCCAACCTGAGCCTCCATCTGAGCCTGGAGTGTAGCTTGGGTGTGGGCCTGCGTCTGCATGGCCTGCACTAGACCCTGCATGAACACTCCATAGTCCACTGGCGGCGGTGGGGGAAGTACAGGACCCTGAGGTGCCGGGGCCTGCTGCTCAGTCTGCTCCTCACGCCTAGGCTCATCTCTCCTCTGCTCGTCAGCGTGAGTAGGACACCACCACGTCTACCGCGTGAAGCCATAAGCTGCAATTAATTTAATCACTATTAGAAACTACGCTATTTAGTCCCTAACCACTTCTTATCTATCTTTCATTCATTATTAATCAATTCTACACATGTGGACAATTCTATAAAAACTTAGCATGTAATGGAGATGATGACTTATGTATATTTATGTACAATCTCCACCAGTTGCTCTGATACCAATCTCTGCGACGACCCTCCTTATACCGGTACGATTATACCAATCCACGTCGGTATAGTGAGTCTCGTCACAGTGGGACATTTACCCAAGCACTAACGCATATGATTGAGATGTACACAAATATGAATACAGAGTAGCGGAAGTAGAAGAACCACTGTCTTTTCATTTCATCATCCACATTAAACATACATGATCCATATAGCAATTTAAGGAACTAAGTCCACATAATGAAATACGAAATTCAAATTACATTGTTTGTCCACAAATTTACATAAGCTTCAATTTCATAAGTCTCAATACATACTATGAAAAAAAAGTACAAGTCGATAATCCACCACAACTACTACTCTCCTCCCTCGGAGTCGCTCTCAACGGTCTCCTCCAAGGAAGTAGGATCCGCTGCTAAACCTGTACGCCGAAGCAAGGGTGAGTCTAAAAGACTCAGCAAGTAAACTCCATACACATCATACATGCATACATCACAAGTAGGCTATTCATTCCATTTATTAATCAAAACATGTAGCATGGTTGTACAATAATAGAAAACTACCTATCATGATATTCTACTAATTTCACTATGCATGATACATGGTTATATCAATCCAAAATGAAATACCTACCGCAGCTTTTACGCATTCATTCACATGAGAACACACTTACATTTAACTACAAATGATAGCAATTTTAGCATGGAAATTTTCACACATAAGAAGGAAATATCCCTAACATGGATCCTACACCATTTTGCACATATAAAACACCATTATAAACACATTAAGGTTGCTGTTTTGACATGAATCTAACATTATCATATCATAAATCACATTTTCACATTCTAACACATGGTTTCACATGTTTACACATTTACGCATTCACATGTTCACTTACACATTACACATTTCCATGTTCACACTACACAATTTGCACATATACACATTCACATTTTCACACATTAATGCCATGACACATAGTCCGAACCACCATTAGAAGGACACATTCACATAACACATAACACATAGACGCCACCTAGGCAACACAGTGACGGCTCTTAGTACTGCGCAGACCGGGAGAAGTAATCTCCACCCTAACCAGTGGTACTTGTCCACCTCCAAGATTCATCCTAATGCCCATAGGATTCTAAACACATTGAACTTTCTGTGGGGACTTTTCCACGGTACAGTTCCACAGCCCTCTATGGAAGCAGTGTCACACACGGCACATTTTACACATTTTCCGTTTATTATACACATAGTTCTCACACAATTGGACACTTGACTTACATTTCACCACTTGGCACATGATTAAGTTTTCCCCTAACATGATGCTTGTTAACAGAGTTTAACACTTAGAAATCTACACTAATCATGCTGGGAAAATTCATTAACAATCATAACCACAATAAGCATACTTTAATAACTAAATTTCACATAGAAATTTCACAACCTCATCTACTGTTGCCCAAATCACACGAAATTTAACCACATGTTGTTGGAAGGTTTCAAATCACACATGCACATTTTCATATTTTTCTGAGCTACATTGATTTTACAGAAATTAAAATACTCATTCACATGCCATTCATAAAGCAGTTTATCATAGAAGCATAGTTGCAAGGTCGGATTTAACAGTTCACTAACCTGCATCTAACATTCATTTTATCACGTGATTTTCCCCGAATTTATCAAGCATCATACAATTTACTGAAATTTTAAAACATCCTACACATGCTCCCTATTTTTCCATACATAATTATAACAAATAGCATGGTCATGGGAAAATTCCCAAATTTTCAGAACCAGGACTAACATACATGCACATCACTCAACAATTTTATGGCACTGAAATTTCGCAGGGATCATATGAACAGAACTCTGCCACATTCAAGGTCTCATCCAACATGCACTTCACATAAGCCTAACAATTTATACTAATTGCAAAAATACATAAAAATCTGACAACACATTCCATTATCTATATACATAACATATAATGTTTAAAATATATCCTCATGCGAAAGAAATCCAAAAAATGTCATATAGAAGGAAGAACAGCTCACTGTTCTGTCCTGAAGAACTAAACGGCAAAGGCTGGCCGTTCACAGAGGTTAACGGCATCATCGTCTGCCGCCAAATGAAGAGCTTAACGGCAAGAGATCTTGCCGTTAAGTTCCTGTTGTGCAGAAAACATAGACCGGACTCCAAAGATAGGGGGGAAGTGAGGTTCCAGGACACGATTTAAATATGAGAAAATACCTATGACCTACTGGACATACACATGGACAAGGTGGATGGGTACTTGCCTTTAGATAAATCTCCAAAGGGGTTTAAATGGCGTTGAAGTTCTCCTCGGGCAGTGCCAAGAAGCCTCCAAGATCCTCTTGCTCCGGGTTCTAGATGATGTAGCCTCCAGTCCAAGGTCGGGGAAGCCTCCCCTATGCCCAAGCTATCTTCCAGTTGCAATGTCTCACCGGAAGCAGCTTCAAATTGCCGGATCTAAGCTCTCAAAGTGCTGCCTCTCTTTAGTTCTCAGCTAGGGTTTTTTTTTCTCCTCTTTGCAAAGAGCCAAGAGAGCTCTCCCAAGATGCAAGGTGAGTTATTTTTATAAGAAAAGGCATGGGATCTCACGCAGGGTCTGATGGGAGGGCTGAGAGCCGTTGGGGACATCTCCCCAATTGGTGAGCTAGCTTGCCCCGGAATTTCGGGGTCTGCTGCGCACAAAAAATCAGAGAAGTAGACGTCCACATAGATGGTCGTCTACTTTAGTGTTGGCGTCCATCGACATGGACGTTGACTCATCATGGACGTCCATCCATGTTGACGCCAATTTGCTCTTCGGCCAGAACTTAAAACCCATGCAGAAAACCCTATATACACTATGTCTATGCATGCAATACATATAGTATAATATACACACTGCTACACCATGCAATCATCCACTATTTACAATAATTTACACATGCACACGTAAGCACACTAGCTAATATGTACATAGTTACCTACATATGCACACATGATATTTACACACAAGCACGAATCCATACATGATATCAAATAAAAGGTCAAAATTCGAGAGCCTTACAATCTTAGTGTTACCCGGATGAATAGAGAATCTAGACCTATGAGCCTCCGCTAAAACTTGCTCACGGACATCTACTATATCGAGAACACAAACACGATGATGGAATCTAATCACACCATCCTCATCACGAGCAATGCCCGCCTTGCCCACTAACTCTTGGAGTCTAGGGTCGGCTTTTTGCTGCTCGATCACCTCATCCAACACCAAAGACCTAATGGACAACTGAGCTACAAAAGCCTAGCACAATGATGGCTCTAACTCAGTCATCGCACACGCCGCATCCTCCAACATCTTCCAATCCTACTGGAGAGATGACCTCTTCCTACTAAGGGCATCTGCTATGACATTCGCCTTTCCAGGATGATACTGGAGGTCGAAGTCATAGTCCTTCAGGAACTCAATCCATCTTTTCGCCTCAGGTTTAATTCCTTTGGGAGAAAAGATACTTTAAGCTTTTGTGGTCAGTGAACACCTCAAATCTGACACCATAAATGTAAGGTCTCAGGTTTTTATTGGATCCTTATTGGGTCTGTAGTGGTTCTGTGTGTCGATGAAAGACCATTGTCGTTGACTTGCTTTTGACGGCCAGGGCTTGCCGTTAAGTCTGAGTCAGCGTCAGAGTGATGGCCGTCAGGTTAAACTCAGCGGCAGGGGATATGGACGTCAGTCTGTTGGCGGTTCAGTTGGCGACCACAGATGTGGACGTCGACTAACCAGTCCTGTTGAAATAGGACAGCCCGAGAGCAGAGCTTCTTCTTCTCCTTTCCTCTCCTTCCTTCCACCTTAGCCTTTCTTGTTTCCTGTAGCTTCTGTTGAGTGATTTGAGCTCGTGGAAAGCCCCTGGATCGTGTGGCGTTGCTAGATCGGGCGGGAATCGCAAGGTTTTGGCGTGATTCGCGCGGAGTCTTCGGGGAGATCCGGCGCGATTAGTGGCTGTTTGGGGATTGATTAAGCGTTCTGAGGTAGGGACTTAACCCCTATAACCTCCCCAGCAAACCAGCATGTCCAATTAACTTAATTGATGTGCAAATCATGGTTTAGGGTTTGGTTATATCATGCAGGAATTGAGGGTGGTTGGATAATCTAGGTGTTAGATTGTCTATTATGATATTCTGGTAGTGTAGATTGATGAGAGGAAGGTTTCCCTCCATCAGTCAGAGTTTAGTTAAGTGTTTCTGCCCATTGGGACTGATTCGGTTCAGTTCTGGGTATGGGGGACTGAAGATATCAACGTCCACATCTGTTGACGTTGAGATCTTCAGGGATGAGTTAAACGACAAGGTCGACTGCCGTTTAGTTATTGTTGGCGGCATAGGGGTTGCCGTTTACCCTTTATTGGCGGCAATCGATCAGGCCGTTTATATCCTGTGTCCCAGCAGAATTGAGTTGTGTGATTAGAGGCGATTGACATGTGATGTCCGCCCTAAAGCACAAGTGGCCAGGCTTAGAGTGTGACTCCGCCTGTGCGAAGAGTAGTTGTTTGTGGCACGAGGTCTTTACTACTGTACGGGGTTTCAGACGTTGAGTGTGTTCCGTCTGTTGTACGCGTGTTGCGTTACCGTGTACCCGTTTCTGTGTGTTACCTAGGCGTGGGTGCGACTCCGTCTAGACGACTAGCGTGTGGTTGTCCTCCGCTAGTGAGCCGGGACATCGAGTGCGACTCTGTTCTGTGCGTACTCCTTTTGGTGGTTTTGAGCGGTCTCCGTGGAGCCCCTTCTCTACCGCTAGGGTCAAGAGGGGAAAAACCGGCGTGGACCAGACGCGAGAGAGAGCGTCTGTAGTGTGCACACGTGGCTGGGGTTGAGAGCCTCTGTGGTGACGGGACGCCGAGCCACAGACCCTAGCTGAGTCCTACTTGCTGTGTGTGTGAGTGTGTGTTACTGAACCGCGTGGTTTACAGTTTTGTGTTGTGGTGCGACGTGTACTTACTTTCAGTTTTTACTTTCCGCACTTTAGTTTAGTTGCCGTGGGGTTACTTTTCCCACGGGTCTCTTTTCTTGAGACTCACTCCCTTCCCTTTCAGGTGGTCTTCGTCGACTCCCATTCCAGGCGAGTCTAGCCACTCCGGTGTTGGTGCTCCCTAGCTGCAGTGAGTTGTACCTTTTTGTTGTACTTCTGTACTCTGTACTTTGTCTCAGACTCTGAGATTGTATATGATATGTTCATATAGTGGAATTTTACTGTTTTGCATGGTGTGTATCTCTTACATATAGTCTCCTCGGACTTTCACTTCCTACCCTTCCGAGCTTGTCTCGTGGGTTAGCGGGTCAGAATTCGGGTTACTGGTTGTTACTGGTAATGCGGATTCTGGGTCGTTACAATAAAGATAGTGTCTCCAGATCTTTAGTGCATAAACCACTGCCGCAAGTTCAAGATCATGAGTCGGATAGTTTCGTCATGCTCCTTCAATTGGCGAGAAGCATACGCTACTACCCTTCCTTGCTGCATCAATACACAGCCAAGGCCAATCCGAGATGCGTCCGTGTAGATAGCAACCCTCTACACCGCTCGGCAAAACTAACACAGGAGCCGATGTGAGCTTAGTCTTCAATAATTGAAAACTACTCTCACAATCCTTAGACCAGACAAACTTTACTCTCTTCCTGGTTAACTGAGTCAATGGTGCAGCGATGGATGAAAATCCCTCAATGAATCTTCGATAATAACCCGCCAAACCAAGAAAACTCCTAATCTCCGAGGGAGTCTTGGGAATCTCCCAATCCATAAAAGCCTGGACCTTTGCTGGATCCACTGCTACACCAGCACCGGAGATTACATGCCAAGGAAAAGAATCTCGCGCAACCAAAAATCGCACTTGCTGAATTTTACATACAACTTGTGCTCACGGAGAACCTCTAATACTACCCTCAAATGCTGACGATGTGTGGCCTCATCCGGAGAGTAAACCAACATGTCATCAATAAAAACTATGACGAAACTATCTAGATAAGGTCTAAACACCTGTTCATGAGATCCATGAACGCTGCAGGGGCGTTGGTCAGACCAAAAGGAGGACCAAAAACTCATAATGTCCATAACGGGTTATAAATGCGTCTTGGACACATCCTCACTCCTAATCCTCGACTGGTGATAACCAGACCGTAAATCAATCTTTGAAAAGACTGATGCATCTTGCAACTGGTCAAACAGATCATCAATCCGAGGTAAGGGATACTGTTCTTCACCGTCACTTGGTTTAGCTTTCTATAATCAATGCATAACTAAGTGACCCATCCTTCTTCTTCACGAATAAGACAGGTGCACCCCAACAGGAAACACTAGGGCGAATAAATCCCTTATCTAACAGATCCTGCACTACTTCATTAGCTCAGCTAATTCCGCAGGTGCCATCCGATAAGGTGCCTTCGAGATAGGGGAGGTGCTTGGAAGCAACTCTAGAGTGAACTCTATCTCTCTAGCCGATGGCAAACTAGATAAGTCATCAGGGAAGACATCTGGAAACTCTCGCACTACATCTATCTCTGCAAGAGTGGTGACTCATCAGCCTTGGGTACTAATACCACGCTGGCAAGAAAAGCGTCACAACCCTTGTTCACCATTCTCATTGCCTTCATGGCAGAGATGACAAACTTTCCCGCTAAGTTCCTTGGTAATGGATGTGAAAAACTCGTCCTCACCAGAAATGCGGAAAACGATCTTCTTCCACGACAATCTACTAATGCATAGTGCTCCTCTAGTCAATCCGACCAAGAATAGCATCGTAGTCCTTCATATTTGCAAGAAGAAAAACCCTTCCAAGACTCTATCCTCAATACACACCGGTAAATACGGAATACACTTCCTAGTCGATACTGTACTTGCGAGTGTGTGCACAGACAAAGGGACTTCTAACTCCTCAGACTCTAGTCCTGACTCTAAGGCTAACTGCTAGCAAAACGCTCAGAAATGAACGAGTGGGTAGCACCCGTATCGAACAAAACCCGAGCGTTCACACCCATGAAAAGAACCGTACCATCGGTGACATGCTCCGCCTGCTCGGCGACCTCACGAGCTAACGCAAACACTCGAGTTGGGGCTCGAGGTCTCTCTGGTCATCTGTCGCTGGCGCTGCTGCTGCTGCTGCCACTGGAGCCGCTCCACGCTGAACTCCCTATTGAAGTCTGGGGCAATCCTTGATCTTGCTGCTCGCTGCTCCCACACTTTAAGCACTTCCCCGCCAACTTCCAACATTCCGTACCACCATGTGCCCTCCCGCAATGTGGACACTCCTTCTGGCCACTAGGGGAACGCTGAGAAGGTACCTGACGACTTCTCGATGCTGCGGGACGCTGCGGTGACTGATGTGCCGCCTTCTTTCTCTCCTGCCTCTGAAACGGAGCTGCTGGCCTCTTCTGCGAAGCCCTCTTCTCCTCCAAGTACTGCTCCACCTCTCCCTCCTGACGACATGCCGCGCTAAGAGCCTCATCGAGGTTACGATGATCAAATGCCACCAACCTCTTCCTTAATGATGGCCTCAGACCCATCACAAACTTCTTCGCCTTCCTACGCTCATCAGCTACAATGTGAGGCATATTTCGATAACTCGGAAACCTGGCTCATACTCCAGCACGGTCATGAGACCTGAGTCAACGAGAGGAACTCCTGCTCCATCTTGTCCTAGATTGCTCCGGAACAAACTTGGCTCGGAAGAGCCTCACAAACTCGTCCCAACCAACCTCCACAGTACCATCCTCTAACCGAGTACGTAGCATCGAGGACCACCACACGTCGGCTCGCTCTGCCAAAAACACCATAAGGAACAAACCAACACATCCATACTTAAAGAAATAATACCACCGAATTAATTTACACATACCTATAGCATATAGGTGGCTAAAGTGACTTGTCATCTTCAGTGCACCTAATAGCCCGGAAGATCTTCTCGATCTCCCTTATCCAGCTCTCAGCAAGTAACGGATCGCTCTCCCCCTTAAAAGAGGGTGGCGACATCCTCTTGAACCGTTCCATGATGGAGGGTCCACCATGGTCCTGAGCCTGGGGAACTGGCACTTGAGCCTGCCACAACAATCATCCTAAGCAACACATATAACATAGCAACATAATAAACATATCATCAAGTAAAACAGACTACTCTACCTATCGTTCTAACCTGAGCTTGCTGAGCCTCCAGCTGAGCTTGGAGTGCAGCCTGGGTATGGGCCTGCGTTTGCATGGCCTGCACTAAACCATGCATGAAGACTCCATAATCTACCGGTGGCGGTGGGGGAGCACAGGACCTGGGGTGTTGGGGCCTGCTGTTCACCCTGATCCTCACGCCTAGGCTCAACTCTCTCTTCTCTCTCTGCTCACCCTCACGAGCAGGAACACCACGCCTACCTCGCGAAGCCATAACTACAAAATAATTTAATCACAATTTAGAAACTAACTATCTAATTTCTAACTAGTTCTTAACTATGTGGACAATCTACACAGACTTAGCATATAATGAGGATGATGGTATATGCATATTTATGTACAATTTCAGCCTGTAGCTCTGATACCAATCTCTGTAATGACCCTCTTTATACCAATATGGTTACACCAACCCACATCAGTATAATGAAGCTGCTACAGTGGGACATCCTCAACAATTGTACAATAGGCTGAAACATACACAAATATATATAACATATGACAGCGGAAATGAAATAACCGGATAGTACTCTTATTCCATCATCATCATTATACACAGTCTATACAGAAATGGAAAAGCAATTACTTCAACTAAGAAAAATTACAACTATTATATTATCCACATGAAACTTCATAGAGTCTTTTATCACATACTATGAAAGAAAGAAAGTACAATGCTGAATCCAAGACAAAAGTCTCCTACTCCCGCTCTGAGTCGCTCCAATGATCTCCTCAGAAGAAGTAGAAATGTCTGCACCTGTACGCTGAAGCAAGAGTGAGTCCAAAGAACTCAACAAGTAACTCCAACCACACTAAACATACATACATCACATGACTTTTCACATTCTCATGCCACAAGGTTATCACACAGCATAGACTTGATAAAAGTTTCAAGAAAAACCTAAACATGATTTCTACACATGCCACACATATAAATGACTCATAACAATTTTTTTACAATGATTTCAAAACTTAACACATGCTTTCGACATATTCTTCAATATACTAACTAAGTCTCATTAATCATATTTATATTCTAAGACTATAGCCATTTTAAACATGGAGTTACACATTTTTCGAAAGACAGTCCTAGCATGGATTCTATGATCACTTTCACATGGATACACATCTATATACATGAATAGCTTGCTGTTTTGATATAGATATATCACATTCATATAAGGAATTGTCATTTACATGTTATTCCATTGATTCATAATCTCACATGATCATTTACGCAATTACACAATTTACACATTCACTTTTCACATAAACACAAGTTCACATTTTTTCAAATGCCGTGACACATAGCCCAAACCACCTCTAGAAGGACACACACTAATCACATCACACACATCTATCACCTAGGCATTACAGTGATAAATCTTAGTTACTGCGCAGAACTGGGAGAAGCACTCTCCACCCTAACCAGCGGTACTTGTCCGCCTCCAGGATTTAGTTCCAATGCCCGTGGGACATCACACACTATGAACTTTTCCGTGAGGACTTTATCACAGTACAGTTCCACAGCCCTCTAAGGTAGCAGTGTCACCCATTGGCACATTTACACATTTGTCTAAATTTTTAACACACACACAATGCACAGTTTTAACACATCCATTTCATGCTCACACATTACATACTTAGTATTACCTAGCATAGTACTACTGTTCTCAGTATTAAATAGATTCAAACAAGTTTAATCATGCTGAAATTAGCAAATTTTAATACCAATCATATTAACATGCATTAATTCATCAATGTCTCACATAAAATTGACATATATAGCTACTGTCATCATTTCAGTACAAAATTTAACCCAAAAAAAACTATCACAGGTTAATCATCATGCATATCAAATTTCACATTCTTCTGAATTACACACTAATTATGAAAATTCTAATAGTGGTATTATACAAGGTAAAAATAGTCAAATAGCATGGTTTTCATTATTCAGACCCATAGTTCATTCTACACATGTATTCTGGCAGTCCTAAACATATGTCAATTTAGGAAATTTACTGTTTTACACTATTTATCTGAATCTACACTAATAAAACATGCTTACTGTTTTACCATTCAGAAAATGTAATAATTTACACAGATATCAAAAATTCCCTAATTTCTACAGCATGAACTGAAACCCATAAACATTGCACAGAAATTTTATGACACTTGGATTCCACACGGATTGTGCAAATGAAATTTTACAAGATTAAAAACCTGTCAGCCAAACATTTCAAAAATTCTAGTAATTGAAGTATTCCACCAAAATTCATAAAATCTCACAACATACTCCAACATAGATATTTACATATCATATAAAATTTACCATATATCCTCATGCGAAAAGTCCCGAAAATTAGATCATATAAGTCAAACATGCACACTGTTGCAGTCTGGCGAACTTAACGGCATGCAGGTGGTCGTTCATCAGGTTAACGGCAACAAAGTGTGCCGCCAACTGAAGATCTTAACGGCAAGGGATCATGCCGTTAAGTTCATGTCTGTGCAAAACACAGACTGCTCGCAAGAACTTGATGAAATTGGGGTTCCAGGACATGAATAAAATCCAGAAATTTCCTAGGATCCACTAGACGTACGTATGAATGTAGAAGGATTACTTGCCTCTTGGAAAATCCACAAGCAACGATTTAAGCCGGATAAGCCCTCCTCGGCCTGAGCCAAAGAGTCCTTAAAACTCCCTCGATCTGAGTTATGTGTTGATCTCCTTTGCACACCAGTGTGGAGAAGTCGTTCCCGGATGTTCAGAGCCCTCTCCAGTCGTTGTAGAATGTCAGATGAAGCCTCCAGTCGCCAGATCAAAGGGTTCCAAAATCAGGTTTCACACAGAAAATAGGTTTTGACAAAAGAGTCAAAAGGACCTAAGCGACCTAATCCATCTCTTTTATAGAGTTGGGGCGTTTAGGGACGCGTTTAGGGTCTAGGTTACCATGGGGGACGGTTACCAAAATAAGGGGCGAAGATTTTGGGGGCATTTCTGGATCTAAAGAGCAACAGATCTGGGAGGTTAACGTCAACATCATAGGCCGCCATTCTGAGTTGGCGTCCATCGATGTGGCCGCTGACTCATTATCGTGTTGTCACTCATGTTGACGCCAACAGGTCGTCAAGACAAAACTTAAAGTACCGAAAACCTTATACATATACATATACCATACAACTATACATGTAATTTACAATGCATACCTTAAATAATACTTATTCATGGAATGTAATTAAATAAATAATGTGCACAATACATGTATACATCATATATACATAAGCAATCACCCAAAGATGAAAATCAAGGGCCTTACAACAACAGTAGAGAGCATCATGTGTGGTGTTCGCCGATAGAAAGGCCGGCGGCGGCGGCGGTTGTGGCTACTAGCAGGGAGGCCGGCGGCAGCTGTGGCTACTGGCAGGGAGGCCGTGGCGGTTGTGGCTGCTGGCAGGAGGCTAGCGGGGCCAGTGGTAGGGTTTGTTTTTTTCTTTTGGAGTTCCATCGGGAGGAAGAAGGAAGGAAGGTGTTTCTCTCAAGTAATCGGATCCTAGTTATGGATCTAAATTGTTGTTGGATCCAAGAACACTTGTTGGATATCTGGATCCAGGTGGAGCTTGGATCTGGAAACAGGTCCGTCTATACTCGTTTAGGAGATCCAACTCACTGGTTTGACAGGTGGGCGATCTGAGGCCATAATTTTTTCATCAGATCGGAAGCAATTGGAAGAGGAATTGGGTGATCCAGAAGTCCATCCCTAGGTTTTCCAACGCTCCGGACATGTTGAATGGTGTGGATCAGGCTAATATGCTATGATTGGGAGATTTGTGCAAGAGGGTGTGGAGATCGATAAGGATCACGTGATTGGTTGGATCGAGGTTGATCGGGAGCGTCGATGGCGAACACCGGGAGCACAGGTCATAAGGTAGCAGCAAAGGTCACGAGCTTCTCCGTGGAACCTTTCAACGGCTACAATGTTTTACACTATGGCAGTAGTGCGTGAATAACATCCTAACGCTAGAAGGACTAGTGAAGGCTCTCAATGACAAGACAGAGAAACCAGATAAGCTATCAACTGAGGCGTGGCAGGAGATGCAGGACTTGGAAAAATAGTATGATTCAGTTGTTCCTAGTGGAGAACACGCTTCGAGAGGTGATAGGCTTGGAAGATCCGTCAGAAGTCTGGAAGAAGTTGGAGAGCAGGTATAAGTCCAGTCATGACAAATCGGTTGTTTCTGAAAAAGAGACTATATGGCTTGAAGATGGAGGAAGGAGGAAGACTGAAAGCTCATCTAGACGAGTACAATAAGATACTGACAGAGGTGCTACCCGAGACGTAAAGATCGATGAAGAGGACAAGGCACTTCTTTGTTGGCTTCATTGCCTACATCATACGATCATATTGTGACTACACTACTATTCGGAAAGATACTCTCAAGCTAGATGATGCAACCGCTTCGTTGCTCATGAACGAGTCACAACGAAAGTGGGCAACAATGATCGAGCATCAAGTGAGGGTGATCTTTTTGTTTAAGGTGGAGGTCGAGGGAGATCTGATGAGAGGCAAGGGTCTAGAAAGAGCAAAGGGCGTTCCAAGTCACGAGCTAGCTTCCCGAACGTGTTACTATTGTGACAAGGAAGGCCATATGAAGAGGAATTGTCTGTATAGAAGGAGGATGCTAAGCTGTGGAAAGAAAAAGGAAAAGAGAAGGAAGAGACATCTGCAATGGGGGTAGTTGGAGATGATAGTGAGGATGAGCTAGTCTTGTGCCAACATCTACAGGTGATGGAAATACAGGTTGGCTATTAGATTCTGGTTGTTTGTTTCATGTGTGTTCAGACAAGGAGTAGTTTAGCACATATCAAACTTGTGATGGTGGCTCGATCCGATTGGCAAACTACATGGAGTGCTAAGTTGCTAGAGTTGGATCAATGCGGGTTCACATGTTTGATGGAGCAGTGCTTACACTGACAGAGGGAGCCTGATTCTCGTGGAATCTTAGATTCAAGAGGTTACTGATGCACTCTTGAGGTGGAGCTCTCCAAGTGTGCAGGGGAGCATGGGTTATACTACAGGGGCAGATGATCGACAACATGTACAGGCTCGTAGGGAGGGTCGACAAAAGCGTAGCTCGAGCACTTGTTTCTCAGGTGAGTAGTACAGATCAGTAGAGGACTCGGTCTGCTGATGGAGGAGCGTGGAAGAAGCGGGTCACTTTTCGCTTCAGTGGTCGATGGTGGATTTGGTCTCTCATGTCGATTGAGAGAGGAGGTACCACATCGAGTCATGCAGCGGTGCTGAGCTGTGCGGTGCCCCGGCTGAGGTGCGAGCTTGAGTATAGGATGCGGCGCCATGCAAGTGAAGCTGGCTGATGGATGGCTTGTGGATTCGACACCAGATTGATCTCCAGGTAGTTTGTGGATTCAAGCCAAGGTGGAGTATATTGTGGTATGGCTAGGTCCACAAGGTTAGAGTCGGACTTGAACTCTGAGTTGGGTCTGACTGGGACTCTGGGTTGGAGATTAACATCGGGAGTTAGACTCCAACCTAGACTTTGGGATAGACATTAGGAGGCAGTCCTAATGAGATTAGGAGATTGTTGGGGGGTCTTCTATATATAGTGGTTATACCTCGGGGTGGTGATACACCGCACTTGAGACGTGACCGAGATAGTCGGTGTTTCAGTTGTGTGCTTGATCACCACCCGGGGAGAAAGGTTTGCTTTTTCATGGTTAATTGAAAGAAGTATTTTCTCCAATCTTCTCTGTGTTGTTTTGCGTGTGAATGTTGTTGTTTTCTGGTTGAAATTCTCACAGAGCCCACCACATGCCATACCTATCCTTCTCTCCTGCATTACGCTGCCCTCTTTCCTTCCCCCTCCAGTACCTCCCCCCCCCTCCACACACCACCTCCCTTCGGATAGCCCTCCCTCTCCGCTCACCACCCCTCCCCCTCTGTCTCGCCTCCCCCCTCCTACTTCTCCCCCCCACCCTTTGATATCGAAGAGTCATTTGGATAGGCATAAATGCCATAAAACGTGACAATATGTAGTGTTCGATGGCGTAAAAATCAAGTGCTCCTCTTAAGATGATTGTTTTTTAAATGTTTGAAATAATGAAAAATGACTAGAATGTGCTTAAGTAAATTAAAGAATTCATAAACTAAGGGGTCGTCCAAACAAGTGTAACGATTTTAGATTGCACCTCAGATAGTACCCCACATTCAAACCCAAATAAGTCCAAAGATTTGAAGCAATGGACACATCATGATCAAGTTCTTAATTGCCATAAATCACACGCAAGGTGCCCATCCAAACAAAGATCTACGGCCCAACTGGCCTTGGAAGCCGCAGTGGGAACCAACATGGGTCCATTAGCCCATTAATTGAAATCAACCCAATGGCCCATCGTTAGGCCACCTCCACACCTCACACCCCTTGTTAATAAAGCCGCAACACCACATGGGACGGGCCTATCAGCCCATTAGTAGCAAGGTCCAACCTTATCTGAATGAAGAAACAGATGTAGGGAACCATTCCCACACAATGCAACTTGGAGTTTAGTAGATATAGCCTATTCCCCCCTCCCACTTCCTTCTTTGTCAAAAGAAACGCTACCGGGTGGTCTAAAAGATCCTAGTATATCATTATCTGTGGATATATATCAAAACACCCTTTGATGCCTTTGCAACCATGAAACGGCTATGTACTTGTTTCTTGTGCCTCTATGGGTAGCTCAGTGTGGCTATTCTATTACTGCACCTTCGGCGAGAGCTCGAGTACCCTGTTGGCGCGCTTTGGCGCAATTAAGAGAAATTTAAGAGACGAACCCACCTCACCGAACGAGCCATTGAGAAAGAACAAGTACATTTTTGTTTTTGCTTTTTAGCTGGCCAGGTGGCCAAGCAAGCCACT
>JACBKR010002574.1:0-34187 GCA_014218235.1 Colocasia esculenta | reverse complement strand
AGGCAGAATCGTCCGGATCGGATCGGAATCGGCCGATTCCGGATCGGATCGGCCATGACCGATCCAGGTCGATTCCTACGATTCTGGCCGATCCTAGCCGATTCTGCTTGGGATCGACCGGATCGGATCGGGATCGGGCCTGGGCGATCCCGATCCGATTTCGATCCTGCCTTCCTTGTTCACAGTACATGAAGATTACATTTGCGTCAACGATGAGGTGTTTGTGCCTTCATCGGACCTTACACATCATGGCGCTCACATTTGGGTCAACGACGAGGTGTTTGTGCCTCCGCCAGACAAAATACCTCTACATGTGTTTGTTTCAAAACACTGGAGGACTTATGTGTAAAATGCTGGATACCGGCTCTTTTATAACAACCTGCGGAATGATCGGCACAATGACCCTCTCCACGACGCTTCACACGAGCGGAACGCGAACACGGAGGAGATTCCCGCGCCCAGAGAACTCAAACACGAGAATGACAGCGTCTTCCGGAGCTTCCCAGGGAGGTTTTTTCTTCAGGAATGCGCCCGTGTGTTTTTGAGCGAGAGAGCAAAGTGTGTGTAGGGGTTGGCGCCTCTCTCGAATGGGGGAATGCCCCTCTATTTATAGGCATCCGGGGAACATGTCTCGACGGGGGTGCGCGACCTGGCGGGGGTCGAACGGCACAGATGTCGAGGCCTGGAGGCCCGCCAGACCAGCGGCTGGCCCGGCGGGGGTCCCCCGCCTGGTTTGGCGGGGGTGTGCCCAGCCTGACTCGGCGGGGGTGGACCCCTTCCTGGACCGGCGGGGGTGCGCCCCCGCACGGACGGCGGGGGTGCCCCCGCGCGGACTGGCGGGGGTGCCCCCGCGCGGACTGGCGGGGTGCGCCCCCCGCGCGGACCGGCGGGGTTGCGCCCCCCGCGCGGACCGGCGGGGTCCGCCCGCGCGGACCGGCGGGGGTGCGCCCCCGCGCGACCCCCGCGGGGGTGCGCCCTCGCGCGACCCGGCGAGGGTGCCTTGCGCGGCCCGGCGGGGGTGCCCCGCGCGGCCCGGCGGGGGTGGGCCCCTACGCGACCCGGCGGGGGTGCGCCCCTGCGCGGACCGACGGGGGTGCCCCCACCTTGGTCTGGCGGGGGTGAGCCTCGGGCGCCCACCGCCTGGGCCCCCCTATAAAAGGGGTGGGCCTCCCATGCTTTGGCCATTTTCTGCTTGGAGAGCTCTGGGGATTTCTGAAGTTTATTTGTTGGTTGACGGCCGTGCCACGCACGTGCACACGCGCACCCACGTGCATTTGATGTGCATCCGACGTGCGTTTTCGACCGTTTCACGTGCGTTTGACTCCATTTTCGGAGAGCACGTGTATTTGGCTTTTTCGAATCCGTTCGCGCCGTGCGCGACCTCGACCGTGGGCCCGGTCGCCGTGTTTCGACTGCCCGAGGTACGTGTCTCTGCCGTTGGCGGACCTTTCAAACGCCGTAGTCCGGATTGTTCTAGGTTGACACATGGGCTCGAACCCGTTTATCTCAGGTGTTCGAGTGGGGAGGCTGGGGTTTATTCCCGGTCCTTTTTGGACGAATTTGTCGCCCGGGTCTTGTTTAAACCCTGATATTTTTCGGATCAACAGGGGGCAACCAGAACTGTTATGCAGGCAAACGATCCTCCTTCTATCGAGGCCGTGCGAGATGCCCTTCGGAGGAACACCCTCGCATATCATTTGATGGGCCGTCCTCAGAAACCTGGATGGCGGCGGTGGACTCGCTTTGGAGCGAGGTCCAAGAGCTACACCAGAAGGCAGCCTTAGAGGCGACCTATCTTAGGATCTAGGAGCTTGAAGGGGAGATTGCTTTGTTGGAGCAGAAGACTGAAGCCTCCCATTTGCAGACTAACACTCTCCGTGAACGCGTTGAGGACTTGAGGGTCGGAAAGGCCAGCTCTACCGAGGAAGTTGCTGCACTGCAGAAGACGGTCAATGACGCCTTGAAGCGGATTGCTGAATGTAAGCTTACTATTGAAGCCTTCGACAGGGGAGTGATAGAAGCTGAGGCGGGGATTGCCACCTTAGAGCGAGAGAGCTTAGATTTCTAGGCTAAGATTTTCGCCCATTGAGCCACTCTGGCCGGTTTGCAGAGTGGGCCCGCTCAGTCATCTTTGAGCGAGCAGCCTCATTGACTTTTGTATTTTCAGTCGATATCTGCGCTTTCTTAGCTACCCCGAGGGCTTGTCTCTCGCTCCCATATATTTGAGAGATGACAACTTTTGTTATTGGCCACATTTGTACGTAGCATTAATGCACTCTTGTCTGCATCCTTTTCTACCTGTCATTTGTTGTTGCTGCCATTTTCTTACTTGGCCTTTCTTTCTCTTTCTTCTTCTCTTCTTTTCCATATTAGGTTTCAAACATCTCTACGCCTCATTAGAGTGGGAGAGTGCGATCATTGTCGTCTCGGTTACAGTCCCTATATTGGCCACTTATCAGTAGTGGGCACAAGGGTTATCTCGTCATCGACGACTCATATGCTCCCCCAATGATGAGGGTAGTGAAGAGGCTTGATCTTGTTTGATCATGAGTGGGAGGGCATTTCCCTCTCCTTTAGAGACATTGTGTTTCTTCTTTTCCTCTTTTTTTTAATTATTACTATCTTAAGCGCCCTTTCGGGTTTCACCAAAGATGGGCCCCTCTTGCTTTTTTTGGTGCGCCCTTTCGAGTTTTTCACACTTTTGTGGTTTGTTATCTAAGGAGGATATATGACACAGCCTACCATTGTGGTTTGTTGGCTAAGGAGGATATAACTCGGCTGTTGGCACATAAAAATTTTCAAATCCCAAAACCTCAAATTCCCAAATCTAAACCTCCATAAAAAGCTAAAATCCCATAAATTCCCCAAAAAATGTACCCAAAATTCCCAAAAATCCCTAAAACCCCAATTTTTTTGAAATTCCAGAAATCCCAGAATTCCCAAAAATCTCATAAATATCCAAAGGGGGGAAGTCCCCCCGGTTAAGGAGAAGCCCATAACCGGGGGGACAGTACCCCCCCTGGTTACTCTCTCTCCTCCTTAACCGGGGGGACAGCCCCCCCGGTTGTGTCTCTCTCCTCAACCGGGGGGCAGCCCCCCTGGTTACGTCTCTCTCCTCATGTAAGGGGCAGAACCCCTATAAATACCCCGTGTAGCCTAATGGCATGGGGGTCGGATTTGAAAAGAAAAAAAAACTTGTTGCGGAAGACTCTGCTCGAGCTCGGCGTGAAGGTACTCGCCCCCGGCAAGTCAAGGTTGTCCCCCTCCGACTACGAAATCTCTGTAAACCCCCTCCATGTCGAGTTAGTCTCCATGGGGGGATTTTAAAATCCAAATACATATTTATATCTCCATATTGAGTTAGTCTCTGTGGAGAAAAATTATTCGTGTTCATGTGTTCCATTGTTTAAATATTTTCCATGTCGAGTTAGTCTCCATGGATACAAAATATTTAAACATGTTCATGTGCTCTGATGTTTAGATATCTTCCATGTTGAGTTAGTCTCTATGGTATAAGATATCTAAATATCAAATGTTCTCGTGTTTAATTGTTTCCATGTCGAGTTAATCTCCATGGATATAAACATTTAAACATATATTTTCCTTATGTTGAGCGAGACTCAATGAGGGTAAATTGGTTGTGTTCATATGTGTATGTCTTTATGAGGAGACTCTGCCCAAGCAGGGACTATGTCCAAAAGCATACTCATATGTTCACAAAATTCGTGTTCGTATGTGCGTATTTTATGGGGGGCTCTGTCCATACGGAGACTCTGCCCCAAAATAGTACGACCATATATTCATCAAATATATGTTCGTGTGTGTTTGCGCGGAAATTCTGCCCATGCGAAAGCTTTGCTCAAATACACAACATATTCGAACATCAAATAAATCCTCGGGTTTATGCCCATTTATCCCTCAAATTGCATGTTAAACACACAAATGGAGTCCATGCTCCCCTTTAAAAAAAAGTAGAAGAAGAGAATCTATTTCATCTGATAATAACAAACACTGTATTATTATTTTCTAGAAAAATGTAACCTCAACTTTACTTTCAAGGGTGTTCGGGTTAAAATTGATATAAATCAACATCAAAGATTTTTAATCCGATGTAAATTAACATCGATTCCGGTCGATGGAGAAGGGGTCCAGCACACGTAACCCTAATCACCTATAAAATAAAATATGCGGAATAAATGTTTTGAAATAAAACAAAATGGCGCACTCGTCCAATGGACAGAAAATTTTCTCTCCACACCGCGTGGATTTTAACTTTTGTCTGACAAAAAACTGGCATGCCCCGCAAGGCAAAATCAAATCAAATCTAATCACATGAAATTTTCCGCATTCCAGAGCTGGCTCGCCTGGTGGGACCCGTTCTTACCATTCATGGTAAGAGTCGAGGTCTATACATTTTCTTATGAATTATCTAATAACGGTGTCTTCCTTGAAGGTGAACTCGAATGAAAAGCAAAAGTGTAAGCTTCCGTCTACAAGGCGTTCAAAGGAAATGGCGGTCACTTATGGACCACTCGTCATCAACAACCACGTCAGGTTCGGCTACCTGGCGACTCCGATCCTGTTCGGAGATTTCCCAGCCATCGTCAGGTCCCCTTTCGTTTTAGGGGTAGTCCCGGCTCAACAAGAGGAGGGTACTGCTCAGAAGCTTCCCTCCAACAAATTAACAAGGAAGGCTAACAGGAGTCGCGGGTATGCCAGAGCCCATCCTGCTGTCGTCAACAGGGGCACCAAAATGCCTTTAAAAGATATTGCTGCCAAAGGGGTTAAACCCCGCCCAACTCAAGTTCGAAATTACTAGGTTCGAGTAATCTCCTTTGAAGTTGTAGCTGTTGTCCCCTCACAACGGGGCAATACAAAAACCACAAAAGTAAGAGGCCATCTGCTGCTACCTCCAGGTTCGGCAAATCCGTCATGGTCGGAAGCTTGCGGGTGCGGCTTGACAAAGTCCAGCCTATCATCCCCCGTGATAGGCATATTCCTTCTTGGTCAGCAAACCATCTTGGTCGACCAAGTCAAATTTCTTAGCCAATAAATCCCAAAAGGTCGGCTAAAACTCATTCTTGGTTAGCAAACCACCATGGTCGACCAAGTCAAATTCCTTAGCCAATAAACCCCAAAAAGGTCGGCTAAAACCCCTTCTTGGTCATCAAACCATCTCGGTCGACCAGGCCAAGCCTCTTAGCCAATAAACCCAAAAAAAAAGGTCGGCTAAGCCATGCCCCCTCAGCCAGTAAACCTCCATGGTAGGCTGTGCCGTCTTTGGCCCACTAATCATAATGGTGGGCTAAAGCCAAACGGCGAATCCCCTAGCCAAGGTTCCGCAACCTCGCTTCGGACTCCAAGCTCCACAAAAAAAAAGAAAAAAAAAAAGAGAGGGGCTAAAAATAGAGATGTCCCGGCGGACTTGGCCACTCCCCAAAAGGAGTGCCCAAGGGTAAAAATGCCTAAAATCCAGTTGAGGTGAAAACCTGAAAGGGCGCCTCAGGCAAAAATGGATAACCCCTCAACGTGAAAACCCGAAAGGGCACGTTGGAAAAAGCTAGAAGGGGCTGGCTTCTGTGAAAACCCGAAAGGGCGCAGGAGCCAGTAATGTGAAAAAAAAAAATCAAATCAAAATCAAATCATTACTTATCAAGGCATGTTCGCGCAGCCAGCAAACGAAATGCTAGGCTGGGCCCCTGTTCTGCTTGGTAGGCAAACCGAAATGGTAGATCAAGCCATGCCCTTTTTGGCCAACAAACCCCGTGGTCGGTCAAACCTAAACCTTAGCCAGCAAACCTCGAGAAGGTCGGCTATTCCTCTTGACCAACAAACCCCCGCAGTCGGTCAAACCTAAACCTTAGCCAGCAAACCCCGAGAAGGTCGGCTATTCCTTTTGACCAATAAACCCCCGTGGTCGGTCAAACCCTAAACCTTAGCCAGCAAACCCCGAGAAGGTCGGCTATTCCTGTTTGACCAATAAACCCCCGTGGTCGGTCAAACCCTAAACCTTAGCCAGCAAACCCCGAGAAGGTCGGCTATTCTGTTTGACCAACAAAACCCCCGTGGTCGGCAAACCTAAACCTTAGCCAGCAAACCCCGAGAAGGTCGGCTATTCCTTTTGACTAACAAACCCTGTGGTCGGTCAAACCTAAACCTTAGCCAGCAAACCCCAAGAAGGTAGGCTATCCCCTTTGACTAATAAACCTCCGTGGTCGGTCGAACCTAAACCTTAGTCAGCAAACCCCAAGAAGGTCGGCTATCCCCCTCCTTAACCAACAAACCCCTGTGGTCGGTCAAGTCAAAACCCTTTAGCCAGCAAACCCCAAAAACGGTAGGCTAACCCTATACCCCCTTTAGCCAGCAAACCAAGTGGTAGGCTAACCGAAATCTCCTAGCCAGCAAACTGCAATGGTAGGCTAAGCAAATTGCAGATCCCATGATCAATTGCCCCAGGGTCCGGCCCCGGGCCCTAAAATAAAAAAAAAAAGAAAAAAGAAGAGAAAAAAAAAGAAAAGAAAAAGGGACTAAAAATAGAGATGTCCCGGCGGACTTGATCATTCCCCAAAAAAGGGATGTTTAAGGGCAAAAATGCCCCAAACTCGGCTGAGGCGAAAACCCGAAAGGGCGTCTCAGGCAAAAATGGGTACCCCTCGGTGTGAAAATCCGAAAGGGCGCACTGGAAAAAGCTAGAGGGGGCCATCCCCGGCGAAAACCCGAAAGGGCTCTTGGGATGGTAATGTGAAAAAAAAGAGAAAGGAGGAAAGAAGAAAGAAATAGAATCAACTTCTCTAAGGGGAAGGAAGTGTCGTTCGAGCCTAACGGGTCATACCCGTCGAACGACTTGAAACATGAAGCGGTTGTTGAGCCAAGTCCAAAGAGGCCAGCCTCGACACCAAACTCTTGCATCAGATACTTGAAAATGCGAGAAATGCAAAATTCAAGAAGAAGATGCCAAGAAGAAGCCTGAGAAAAGCCAATAAGCAAATCTCAGAAAGAAGAAATACGAAAGCAGGTCGAGAAGCAAAGCCAGAAAAGGCAAACCTTGTCGACTAAATATCAAAGTCAAGTTGCTGAGCAAAGCCAAAAAAGGCCAGCCCCAGCACCGAAATGTGCATCAGATCTTGAAGGATGCAGAAACACAAAGTTCAAGCTGATGCTACCAAGCTAACGGGTCACGCCCGTCAAGCAATCCAAACATAAAAAAGTCGCTGAACAAAGCCAAGAAGGCCAGCCTCTGCGGCAAAAGTTTGCATCAGATCTTGAAGGATGCCACAAATGCAAAATTCAAGAACAAGAGGCCAGACGAAATCCCAAGAAAAGCCAAGAAGACAAGTCTCGAGAGCAAGGCGAAGAGCAAAGTCAAAGAGACATGCCTCATCGGCCAAATGATAAGTCGTTGAGCCAAGTCTCGAAGACAAATCTCACTGGTTAAATCTCCAACCAAGTCAAATTCTCGAGCAAAGCCAAAAAGGCAAGCCTCAGAAGGAGGTTGAGATCAGGTTCTTGAGTAAAGTCAAAAAAACAAGACTCGGATGAAGAAAGCCGAAATCGGCTCCGAACAAAGCCATGGAGCAGCTCTTCAATAAAACTCACCCGTAGAGTTGACCTGGTGGAGCGGGTCCATGTTACTTCCATGAAGTGATGTGTGCTCTCCTAGGTCCTCTCGTGGGAACTCTTGAGTTGGAAAGATCTGAAAAATATGCAAACAGTAGAAGCTAATCGCTCAGCGCGAGAAGCCTAGCAAGTTTGATCGCCGGCTCAAACGGCAACAACAAATCGTTGTCCAAGTGGTTGGCGACGCTGCACAAATGCCGAAGCCCGTTGCTGTGGTTTTCAACCCGACTCCCCACCAAGTCATTAAGACCAGGGGTAGAGTTCAAAAATCGCCACGGGACGTATGCCTTCGTCATCGACTTCGGCACACCTCTTGTGGGGGGCATTTGTTGAACCCAAAAAATATCGGGATTTAAACGAGCTCCGGGCGGCAAATTCGCCCGGAGAGCCACAAAAGTCCAGGAATAAACCCCGGTCTCCCCACTCGAACACCTGAGATAAACGGGTTCGAGTCCGCATGTCTACCCGGAACGATCCGGAGTATGACGTTCGAAAGGCTCGCCAACAGCGGAAATACGCACCCCGGACAGCCGAAACTCGATGTCCGGACTCGCGTTCAAGATCGCGCACGACTCGGATGGGTCCGGGAAAGTCAAACGTACGTGCCCTCCAAAAATGGGGTCGAACGCACGTAAAACGGGCAAAAACCCACGTCGGATGCACGTCAGATGCACGTGGGCACGTGTGTGTACGTGCGCTGCACGTGCCGTGAACAGACGAACCCGGAAATCTCAGAAATCCCTCAGCTGCTCGCGGGAAGAATGGCCAAGAGGTGGACCCCCGGGGGCCCTTTTCTAGCCTGGCCCAGGGCGGTGCCACCCCCGCCAGGTCAGGTGCCGGGCACCCCCACCGGGCCAGGCAGGCGCACCCCCGCCAGACCAGGCGGGCGCACCCCCGCCAGACCGGGCGGGCGCAACCCCGCCAGACCGAGCGGGGTGCACCCCCGCCAGACCGGGCGGGTGCACCCCCGCTGGGCCAGGCGGGCGCACCCCCGCCGACCGGGCGGGCGCACCCCCGCCGGACGGGCGGGGTGCACCCCTGCCGGACCAGGTAGGGAACCCCCCCCCCCCGCCGGACCAGGCAGGGACCTCCGCCGGGCCAGCCCTGGTCTGGCGGGCCTTCTCCGCTGGTCTGGCGGGCCTCCTGCGCGTGGGACCCGCTGGTCTGGCTGTCACGCCCCGACGCGGAATATCGGGACGCGAGGCAGTTGCAAGTGAACGGGTATAGAGCGAGTACTAGACATCAAACCATTGAACAAGAATAAATACTAAAACAATTTCATTCATTAATAATCTTCCAAATCTAGTTACAACCACTAATATCAGAGCCAACCTATTGGGCCGATTACATTGGAATAAGCAAAAGACTGAACTTCAAACCTAACTACTACAACGCTAAATATAGAAATAGGACGCTAGGGTACTCAAGACATCACTCCAGGTCGTTCCCGTCCTCTTGAGTGTATGGTTCATCCTCGGTCTCACCTGAGAACACAACGACAAATAACGCAGGGTGAGCGATAACGCCCAGTAGGACTTAAATCTCAGGATCAAGCATGCTTAAGTGTTTATGTCTTGTAAAGCAGGATAACTAGAGAGAATAACGAGAACATATAGAAAGTACTGGTACACGATAACGAGAAACAATAGCACAATGCACGAGAGTGTAGCACGACAAGTGTTGATATCGGATTGGCCGTGTAACAAGATAACAAGTAAAGTTGCACAACAGTGCACAAGTCACGATAGCAAGTGTTGGTCGATATTCTTTCAACCACGAGATTCAAGTAAACCAATAATTGACTGTTTGATTAATTGATTGCCATAGATCAAATCTTGCGTGTTCATGCGTTAGGTGTATGCCATCACCCAGATCATTAGACCCTCGCGAGTTATAGCCTTTCAGGTGCTCTCCAAGGACCAGACCGGGCCCTTATAATGTTGCCTAGCATAGTCTGTTTATCGTAGACAATCAATTTAATGGCCAAATAGAGTACCAAGAAATAGATGAGAGTACTAGATGAATAGACGAGATAGTAGAGTGAACATGAATAGATGAGCGAGTAGAGTATAGATGAGAGCTAGTGGACATTGCACGTAATGCGACGAGTAAACAGGCGATAGTAACAGTTGCACAACACGCACACTTGGTGTTGGCAGTCAGGGGGAACTCACGACCCCACCACTGGCCTTGTTATGCACAGGTCCAGAGGTCCGGCGTGATTTAGGACGAGAGTGAATCTCTAATAGCCGTTTGGATCCTATAGATCCCTAAAGGTGTAATGGGTGTTAGGGTACAACCGGCTCGTCGACCATGTGGGAATCCATGGACAGAGGAGACTTACGGGGGCCTTGTGCAAGAGTTCACTAGTCCGGCGAAAGGAATATCCGACGGAGAGTTCACCACAAGCCAAGTAAAGTGTGTATATAAAAACAGGTGCTCGACGTTCTAGAGGAATTTAGAACAGTGGAGCGTCGATAACGGTATATAAACAACGCAAGAAACAAATACAAGTCCTTTAAAATAGGGCAATTAACATACTTTTATTGCAATAATTTACCAGATACATTATGAGATATTTTCTGCCAAATTTCAGTCGTATATGGATGGTTCATGTGTGTGCATGTGTAAGAGAATCATAGATAGAAAGAAGTCGTGAATATGTATTTAAGCATTCAATATAGCTCCAATTTAAAACAGGTATTGCGACAGGGTTAGGGCAGGTAGCGACAGGGCCTGTAAAGGGTTGCGACAGGGCTGCCAGGACAGAAGGCTAGAACGCGACGTAGGTACTGTCGCATTCAGAAAGCGACAAGGAAGGCGTCGCGATGGCTTGAGAACGCGACAGGTGGACGGTCGCAATCAGACCCAGAAGGCGACATATCGGCCTGTCGCAATCTGGTGGTATGCGCCTGGCTCTGACAGGAATCAGACCAGGCTTTGGATTGCGGGCCAACTTGAATGAAATTGATACAGGGTTGTTCAGAAAATCCTAACTATTTGTATACACGATGAAAAATCATGAAACCAGTTTTGAATTAATCTAGACATGCAAGGGTACTTCTAGTAATTAGGAATTTGAAAACAATCATGGTATCGACATAGTTCTACGAAGTTGAACCAGAAGCAACTTGATTCCAGGTGCAGCAGAGATGAATGATTTAATTCGAGCAACATGCTTGATAAAATTAGGGCTTTCAGGGAAAAAGATGCCTATCAACCCTCAGTATTTACTCAAAAGTTTCATGACAAGAGGACGAGTGGATTCAAAGATATGCATTAAAGAAAAGGCTCGGGGTCATGAAGTGTATAGAACTTTGAAAATTCATAAGAAAAGATTGGATCGATGGAAAAATATGAAACTTGGGGGTTTCGTTCAGAGGGTAGGAAGAACCTACAGACGAGATTTCAGAATTTAGCTTGTGAGAATGCCTACCTTTGACTCGATTTGTCTTCTAGGGCTTAGAACTCCAAGAACGAGGAAGAAGCTTCAAGAACTCCTTCTCCCCACGAGATCCTCTCCTCCTTGGCCTCTTCTCCAAGTCCAACAACCTTTGGCAACGAGCTAGGGTCGGCCAAGAGGGTTTAAGAGGTGTATTTATCAAGGTTCAAAATCTCGGGGATCGGGATCGGATCGGTCGGCCCAAAACCGATCCGACCAGGCGATCCCGAGCCCGGCTCGGCCGAGCCGGGCCGAGCCCGACCGGGTCTGGCCAAGCTAAAGGGGGGTGGATCGCCCCCCTTAAAAAAATTGAAAAAAAATTAGAAAAAATATGAAAAATAGGAAATATATGAACATTGTATTATGAATTGAAATACATGAAAAAATTGTATATTGGAATCTTACATTATATTGTGGGACATAAGGTTTACATAATCTGTCCAAGACATATAATGTTGGTAATATGCCTCATATTGAGTCAAATATTGACTATAGGCATCCGTGTTCGCATATATGATAGTGATTGGTGTGTAGCCCGGTATTTCAGGCACTTGATATGAGCCATATGACTCATATGAGTCATGTGAATGTGAATCGTACTCAGTGGATTGTGCATATGCTCCACCTCCGGTGTAATATGATGCATCCGGGTATTGAGGATATCCCAAGTAGCCTCCCTGCCCTTGTAATATCCTTCAGTTTAGAACATATTGGGGGCCTTTGGGGGGTTTATATAGACCCCCAAGGCCTCCAAAGGCTCCAAAGAGCCGTTTCTGGCCGTTGGGAACAGTCCCAACGGCTAGAAAACTGCTAGTTTTTGAACTAGCCGTTGGGGGCTCGGATCGCCCCGGTCCGGCCCGATCCCGCCGGCGGACCGCCCGGGCTCGCGAGCCCGCCGAGCCCAGCCGACCCTGGACGATCCGAGCGCAGGGGACCGGACAGGTTACCCGGATCGGATCGGAGGGGCCAAAACCGAGCCGGCTCGGGCGATCCGATCCCAGCCGGCCGAGTTTTGATTCCCTGGTATTTATATAAATACAAGTTCCCTATTCCTACTACTACTCAAATTCCTCTTAATTCCGAGATTTCCTACACTCCACCTTTCCTCTCTTGCTTTCCAATCTCTAATTGGGTTAGGATAGTATCTAAATTCATGCTAGAGTATATGGGGTAGGTTTCGGAATCCAATTCCAACTCTAAATGCCACTTTTATTGCTTTAATAACCCCTTTCCAATTATGATATAATTAACTCCGAATTAGGGTATTTTCTTATTATTCTCCCCTTGCAAATTCATATTTTTGACTCAATAAATTCTAGGGGATCCATAAGCAAAGCCCATTACTCTTTTCCATGTAATGGGTTTTATTTAATGCTCTTTCATTTAAATATCTATTTAGCTAGGTTTAATTCTTTATTTAAATTTTTACTTTTATTTTTTCCGCAAAAATTCAGGTTGCTACACCGGCGCCTATGGTGGTTCGGCGCCCGTGCGTTCTCACCCCCGCCGAACCATGTACCCCCGCCAAACCACCTTCCGCAAACCCCTATAAATATCGGGGTAGGGGCACAAAGACGCCCCGGGTTTTTTTCTTCCCCCGCGCTGGCAAGACGCTCTCGCGTCCCGCGAAACTTGAGGTTGTCTGGCGCTCGAGAACTCTCCTCGCGCAGACCCCGCGCTCTCGCTCCCGCTCTGGTAGGACGATGGCCAGACCCTCCTTTTGGAGGGAGGGGACATGTTTGTTCTCCGTATGAAGACCCCAGTGCGGGACCCGGTTTGTGTAAAATTACACAAAGGCCCCCCTGGGGAGGAGAAAATTTGTGCATGTGTGTAAAATTGCACATATGCCCCCGTACACGGGCCCAAGCTTCTGTCAAATTGCACAAAGCCCCCGGGGATATAAAGTTTGTGTATGTGTACGTCAAAAGTACACATATACTCCTGTCATCCAGAAATTTGCAGGAATGTCCTTGCTTCTGAGAAAATTGCAGAAATGTCCCCATGAAGGATAAAATTGCAGAAATATCTCCGTGAAGGATAAAATTGCAGAAATATCCCCAGAAGGATAAAATTGCAGAAATACCCCCGCGATGGATAAAATTACAGAAATATCCCCATGAAGGATAGAATTGCAGAAACACCCTGCTGCCCGGAAAATCGTGGATACGTCCTTGCGGCGCGGAAAATGGCAAAGATAGCCTGACGGTTCGCGCCTCTTGTCTAACCCGTGGAGCGGGACCCACGTCGCTTCATGAAGTGGCGTGCGCTCTCCTGGTGTGACTTGAAGCCGGACTCGAGGGGAGTTCTCGGAAATGTCACCAAATGACAGGGATGTCCCATAAAGCCAGAAAACGGCTGGGATGTTCGAGAAAGCCAGAAAATGACAGGGATGTCCCATAAAGCCAGAAAAACGACAGGGATGTCCCATAAAGCCAGAAAACGGCCGGGATGTCCATGCAAACTGGATCCTGGAGAGAGAAAATCCCTCGCGACGCTCCGAGCGCCCTGTGAGAGCTCCAAGTCCTCCCGGAGAACTTCTGTTCGTTCCGGAGTTTGTGGGAGACTCACCTGAGCTCCCCGTGAAGTCTCCGTCTGTTCCACGTACGCCGGGCACCCCGTGCTCCGTTCGTGATAAGACTCTGCAGGTCATTATATAAGACCTAACATCCGTGTTGTTGTTGCATAACCCTCCGATGTCGTAAAACGACATACGTCGAGGCTACTGTCCGACGGAGGCATAAACGCCCCGTTGTCGATGAAATGCAAACACGACAATGTGTAGGGTCCGATGGAGGCACAAACACCCCGTCGTCGACGCAAATGCAAGTACAATGTTGTGTAAAGTCCGACAGAGTCACAAACACCCTGTCATTGACACCAATGTGACCATCTTGTCCTGTAAAAATCCAACGGAGGCACAAACACCCCGTTGTGGATGTATATGTTTATGACGTATTAGGTAAACGTCCGACGGAGGCACAAACACCCCGTCGTGTGCGTACATGTAAATGGTATGTCTTGTAAATACCCCATGGAGGTACAAACACCCGTTGGGAGTACAAATGTAAATGCCATGAATGCATTTGAGCAACTTGTGGAAATTTACTTGTCATCTATTTCTTCTAATTTCGGCATAAGGTCTTTTAACAAACGTATCGCATCGAAGGTGTTCGAGTTTTTACTCGATGTAAATGAAACACCGACTCCGGTCGTGGGGAACGGTCCAGTACACGACACTCCAATCACTTGAAAATACGGACGCACGCGAAAAAATAAAAATGAAATATTCGAGGGCTTCAGGGTTTACACCCAATGCACCTCACGAAAGAAATCTGTCTGTTTCTTGTAAACAGTCTGGCACGCTCGAAAAATAAAGCCTCCGAGGCGAAAAGATAAAAAATCGAAAAAGATATTCCGCGTCCACAATCTGGCACGCCCGAAAAAAAGCCTCCGAGGCGAAAAGATAAAAAATCGAAAAAGATATTCCGCGTTCCACAAGACCCTAAGCACTCTAATATTTATGGAAGTTTATGTATATATTCCGCGCGCGTCTGTTTTATTAGGCGATTAGGGTGATCGTGTACTGAATCTTTCCCCATCGATTGGAATCAGTGTTTTATTTACATCGAGTTAAACTGAACACCTTTGATAGATACGTTTGTTAAAAGACCTTGCCGACTATGGGGTTAAAAACGGTATTTGGACATCCATATGTTGTACCCACGAATATCTTTATTGCATTTGCATTTTTTATATTTCATGGTGTATATGTACCACCATCAAATGTTACAAGAAGTGTTCATGCCTTCCACACGTGTATTTATTTCACGAACATGGAAGGACTTATTTACAAAAAAGACATGGTCATTACAAAGACCTGCATGGTGTCTTCCTTTAACAACAACGTTTTCCTTAACAACGAGCCTTCTTGAAGTCTTCCTCTAAGCTCCTTTTTCTTCACAGAGTTTTCTCCTAAAGGATCCTTTTTCTTTCCAAAGTCTCCTCTTCTCTCTGTCTGTGTCTTTGTGTGTCCTTCCTTACTTGACCCTTGGCCTCCTATTTATAGAGGTTTTGGGGGCCAAGGGAAGGCCCCTCGGGCATGTTTGGCCGCCTATGGGGGTCTTGGCTCGAAAACCCCCTCATGGGGGGGGGGGGGGAGTTGCTGAAGAGAAACCCCCTGTGGGGGGGTGCTGCTGGCAGGGAAACCCCTGTGTGTGTGTGTGGGGGGGTTCTGCTTGGCGGGAAAACCCCCCGTGGGGGGGTGATACCCTGGCCCACCGCTATGAAGGTGGCCCCACTTGGCCTTTTTCTTCCACTTGGAGCTCCTTTTTGAAGTCCATCGGTCACCATCTTCTGGTTGTCGGGGCCATTTTGTTGACCCGGCACTTTCGGGGCTGTTTTGTTGACCCGGCACTTGCACGACGTGTGACGTGTCTATTACGTCGGACTTCGACCACATTGACCTTGTACGACAGAGGTTATATATCTCAACATGCCGCGCCATAAAACATTATATTTAAAATCCATCCCGAATTAAATCGGAATAAATATCTTCGAACCCGTTTATCTTAGGTGTTCGAAATAGGTGGGCCCAGGGATTTTCCCGAAGCTTTACAATTTTCCGGGCAGATTTATTGCTCGACTTTCGTTTCAAACCTCGGAATTTTTTCCGGGTTCAACATCTATCGTCCCTGTGAAATGTCTTCACATGTTGCTTCATTACAGTATGGAAACTACAAGCAACACAAACATCCATTACTTCATAACCCACTCACTTGCTAAGATGGCAGTGTTGGTTTTGGCCAGATCCGAAATCGAAACATATCGGTTTCTTGTATATCGGGTGGACATGAACTCTCCTTAAGAAGGGAGTTCGTCTGGTTTCGCCCAGTTTCAGACTGCAGTTTTGGATTGTCCAGGTCTGAAACTGATACGTTTCGACCGAAACTGCTATCCATGCTCAATGGTTCTCTATTTGTGGATACGTTTCGGCCGAAACTACCGTCCATGCTCAATTGTTCTCTATTTGTGGCTACTCACATTTAGATTCCCTTGGTGACTAAGAATTATGCTTATTCTTCATTAATCATTCATCTTGTTGTACATTCTATTATGAGTGCACTCCAGATTTCTAATTCAATTTATAATTATTTGCAGGAGCAACCATGTTATTGCCATTGACATTGACCCACAAAAAGTGGATTTTGCGCGACACAATGCAACTATTTATGGAGTAGGGAGTAATATTGATTTTATAAAAGGGGACTTTTTCATTCTAGCTTCACAGCTAAAGGTGGATCTACCACTTTATATGTTCATGATTTGTTACTTGGTTTATATTTCCTTTTGATCTATATTATGTAAAAATAATACATTCAATAAAATGCTAGTACATTCCAGTGGTCATAAAACCTAGAAGTTTCATGATAGATATTTGGTAGATACCTATGATTGTTTGCATAAGGGAGCCATTTGGACACTTGGAAAGTAATATGATGCCTGGACATGTTCTGCATTCCATTTTAGGCTTCTTAAATGAGCTTGTTAACAATTCTTCAAGTTAATTGTTTGAGTGAAGACTCCATGTGATTAGGATTTAATTCATCCTTTTATAGGTTTTGGAAAGCTCAATTGATTATAACTACATGCATGTCTAAGTTTTGAAAGAACCACCTTGCTACCACCTACCAGTCTCTGATGCACAGTAAAGCATTTTATTCATACTTTTAGATTTTAAAATACCATATTATCACTTTGTAAAGGGAACAATAATTGATAATGATTCATTGGTGATGCAGGCAGATACTCTTTTCATGTCACCTCCTTGGGGAGGACCAGATTATGCTAAAGTACAAGTTTATGATATCAAGAGCATGCTTAAGCCTCATGATGGGTTTGTAGTTTTCCCTCATCCTCAGACTAGTTAGTGTTGCCACACTTCTAATAGGCTTTGTGAAAATTTTCCCATTCCAGATACTTTCTCTTCAAGACGGCAATGAACATTGCATCCACTGTTGTCATGTTTCTTCCACGTAATGTCGATCCAAATCAATTGGCAGAGTTGTCACTGTTAGCTTCTCCCCCATGGGAATTGGAGGTATGCCTTGTGACGAAAACTTTATATATGTATGGTAAAACCCATTCATTCTTGAATTCGGAATAATAGGTAATTAAATTCTTTATCAAGATTTAAAGGCAATTAAATCCTTGTATTGTATCAAGATTTAAGCTGCTTATTCCATCTTTAGGTATTTCCTTTAAGAAAGAAAATAGAGATAAAATTTTGTGGTGTTCTCACTACACCATGTAAATCATTTCTTCATCTCCACATGTAAGTAGATCTACCATCCAGTGTGACTTCAGTTACAAATACTTGCTCTCCTGTGAAAAAAAAGGGGATTCTTCCTTCGCAACAAAGAAAATGGAGATGAAAACTTCTGGTGCCTCCATTATATCATGAACATGGTTTCTTCAGTTGATCAATTGCACAACAATTAGTCATTTTTTGTTGGCCTGATGCCGGAGTATCTACACTAAGCCTCAAGGGAGAGGGGTGAATGAATTCTAGCAAACTATATTACAGAGAAGGGGATGTACAAGATATGGAACCATCATACAAGTGGGGGACGGTAATTTTATGCTGGTTCATTCTACTACCTGTATCCAATCCCAAAACATGTCTTTATGATTTCAGTGAGACCTTAGCTTAGCCACAGGTTGTTCCATTGTCCTGTTCATCACAACCATAGGTCCATAGGTTGATAAGGTGCATGCCACCAACACCGCCTTTAGGGTAGTCTTCTTCCTGTTAGAAAAGGAATCAACAGCTATCAAATGAAAATGGAGTGGCAAAAGCATCTAGAAAGGCTAGATATATAAATTTACAAAACAAGACTCTGACACCCTCACTGAGACAAAATATGGAAGACACAGAATAAAGCTGTTATAGTCGTTCAACCTAGAGAGGTTCATAGTCAACAGAGAGACTTAGCTGGAGCAGGGAGTGGGAAGAAGGAAATAGCTAGCCCTTTGTTCAGCTCATTGTGCATTATGCAAGAATGTATTTTAGCTCCTTTTCTCTCTCCCTTCTCTTTTTTGTCCTTCAGGCATACTATCTTCTTTTGGGGAGAATGATCTGTTAGGCTGGAATTTCAAACTGATTTCTAACTTTTCCTCTGGCTTTACCTACACTAGTTGCATGGTAGGAGCCCATTCCTTGGATGATGAGCCATTCTGAAAAGCTGTCAAGAAAATCCACAGGCAGAGATGTTAGGATGGTCAGATTTACCTCCTTTGTGTTTTATCTATGACACTGAGTATCTTAGTTGGTCACTTCTTGTGTTACATTGAGTTTCACATTCTGCTGAAAGTTAGTCATCTAAGTGTGATAGGTGGATGTCTACTTCATCTTGTCTTGATAGATGGTCTTGACGGAGGCATCTACTTCTGGTTGTAGGTGTCCACTTCGTTAAGAATCCTGTCAGACTCTGCATTTCACAAATTAAGTACTAACTGAATCATGTTGTTAGATGTCTACTTGTTCTTTGACAGATATCTACTTCTGAACTAGAATAATGCTTGAAGCATTGTCTGTTGAGCTTCTACTTTCAGTAGTTTTCTTTTGACGGTTTCTTCTGGAGTGGTGGCAAATGCTGCTTGGAAAATGAGAACCCCACCCAATCACAGATCCAAACCTAGGAGGTTTCTCTCTCATGCTACCTCATACAAATTTGTGATACAATCCACTAGTATCTAGTTTTGGTAGTTACACATCTGTTGTCAGGATAACTCAAGTGTAGAAGACTGACATGACAATTAAGACTCCCAAAGTTAGCATCAAGTAATATTTTTTTTAATCTAGGAATTTTTCACATAGTTGTGGGGAAACACGTGTGAAAGGAATTCAATTTGGTTCAGAAACAGGAAATAAATGTTGGAGAACTTGGCAGGAAATATTGCAGTGGAAGAAGAGGAAGTGTGACAGTTGAGCAAGTGGTGGTGGATGATAAAGATGCATCCAGATGGTGGTGAGGGTGTGTGGTTGAGGATGAGTGCAAGCAAGGATAGGGGTGGCATTGGCAGTGGGTGCAGGAACGAGAGGCTTTGACAGTGGATAGAGGAAAGGATGGAACCTGCAAGGATAGAAGGAGATGTTGTGGGCAGTGGTGGCAGCAAGTGCAGGTAAGGCTGATGGCTTCAGTGAGAATGGGCATAAGAGTGGCAGAAAGTACAGAGGTCGTCTTCTCATCAAGTGGGTTAGGGTTTAAAAATATGTGGGGTGGCCTTTTTGTAAAACAATCCCTGAAGAAACCTAGTTAAAGAGATATCTAGACAAAATAGAGAATTATAGAAATATCATAAAGGTTATAACATTTGCTATTTACAAAATAATCTCCATATACAAGTTGCTTAAACGGCTGCCTAGTTTAAATGGGATAGTTTGTAAATGTTTAAGAATTATAAAATATATATATACGCACACAGAAAAAGAGACACGCACACACAACACAAATCAACTATAATATTGGTAAATCTCAATACATATTAAAATATTTCTAAGTCATACATATTTTTACACATTAAATATCACATACAATTTTTTAGACATATAATCATGGAATATCGATATTTATTTTTATTAAAACTATATAATTGTATCTCTCTGTAAGGTCATTTCTCTCCTGTTTCTTGTTTTGTTTTTTTTAGAGTTAGTCATTAGTTGCAGTGTTTTCTATTGTGGTCATTAGTTGGGTCATAATTAGCTTATTATATGCCTAGGGTACAGCTTATTGTGTACTCAGGTATAAGCACTCTTTTCTCTATGTTAGTGGAATAATAACCCCTAATTTTCCTAAGAACATGGTATCAGAGCCTAATTAAGGCTTTGGGCTGTTCCTCCTTTTCTCCCCTTCTCTCGTCTCTCTTTGTCGTGGCACTGATGGTCCAGCCCTCCCATAATAGCAGGCCAATGGTTCTCCCATCTCGTCGTGGCAGCTCCGGCGTTCCTCTCTCCTCTTCGTGGTGGTAGCCATGACAAGATTGGTTGCCTTCCTTGCAGCGAAGGTGGCTCCAGCCTATCGCTTGCCTATGGCAGTTGTCTTGGCTAGCTGCCCTTTAGAAGGCTGTTGTAATAGGCATGGAAGGCAGAATCGGTCGGATCGGATCGGGATCGGCTGATTCTGGATTGGATCGGCCATGACCGATCCAGGCCGATTCCTCCGATTCTGGCCGATTCTGCTTGGGAATCGGATGGATCGGATCGGATCGGGCCTGGGCGATCCCGATCCGATTTCGATCTTGCCTTCCATGGTAATAGGAACCACTGACTCCTCTTATGGCATAAGCACTCTCTAGCAGTGGCAGTCACCAGTACACCCCTCTAGGTTGGTTGTAGTGGCTTCCTTCGGTAGTGGTTCTCTCTCCACCGTGGCTCCCTCAACTCAGTGGATCTCATAAGCGCTAGCAGCAGTTAAGGTTCAGGCAAAGCCCATCAAGGTTTGCCATATCGGATCTCGGCTTCGTCACGGGAGGGTCAAAGAGAAGAGATCTCGAAGAGATCTCGGTAAGATCTCGGGAGATCAGGATAACATAAAAGTGTGGATCACATAGGTTCACATAGATAATTCCTTAAGGAACATAGATAATTGCATACGTTCCCAAGTCTCAACTATGGATGACATAGGTTCACATCATGGTTTGCTGGAGCGGTGATTCAGACCGAATCGCATTCGCCTTGATTCGATCTGATTCTTATGGAATTGGTCCGATTCGCATAGGATTATTATATATATATTAATATAACACAGGTAAAAAATAAAGAAATTAGAAAGTGAATTCTCATGAGTTTGGGTGATGATGGTTTCGGTTTGACCAAATCTTGAGAGGTCTCAAGCAGACTAAGTGCTGTCAGTAGGAGAGTGGCTCCCTTGGAAAAGTCATATGCATGTTTGACTTTTTTTTTACCGAACTTTGGATTTTTAGTGTTCCATGTAGTTTATTTGAATTATCAAATTTTTAGATAGGCTAAATTATGAGAGATTAGAAAGTTAGTATTTCGCTAAAATCACCGAAATCACGATTTTCTTCTTCGATGGGAGAGTTGACTTTTTATTGGTAAGAGATATGATTTTTTTGATATTTTTATTGGATTCAAATGGGGGATACTTTCTTATTTACATGTAATATCTTAAGTAAATAAAACTATAAATATTCAGGTAAATAAGGGGATCCTGACAACCCTACCTGAAGAGATCTTGACAGCCCTACCTGACTCATCTCGGCCTTCTCGTTTCTTGGGAAGGGGCCGAGACCGATATTCTCACGAGAATGCTTACCATGAAGCCCATTGTCTTATAGCAATAGGTGTTCGAAAAAATCCCCATCTTCAGCGATGGGTGGGATGTACATGATGTATGTCTTTTATTGTGTTGAGCCACTCTATTATAGCATTAATAATTCATATTTTTATGGCGAAATATCTTGAGTGAGAGTAGTATTGTTCAACATGGAGGAATCTAGCAAGTCAAAGACCTTGGGGCATGGATGGTGAGATCAGATTGGGGTTTTGGATCGAACGCCGCCGATCCTGATCCGAGTCGGATAGGATCGAGGGATCTAGTTGATTCTCAGGTAATCTGGCCAATCCGGATTGGATAGATTAAAAAATTAAGAAACATTGTGGAAAATCAAGGGAAAATTAGAAAAATCAGAAAAATCACAAAATTTTGAAAAACACACACAAAATTCATTGAATACAAACATAATGAAATTCAAATCTTATCATGTACATCATTCATAAAGATCAATAAAGATGATTAAGACACTAATGATTATGTTCATACATTGAATAAAAAAGATATATCTAGAAGTTTATAGCATGAAATAAATAAAAATACCGTGCCAATTTCACATTTCGGAACCCTCATCCTCTAGATCATGAGACTGAGTAGGTGGCCTATAGTCCAAGGTTTGCCATAGAGGAGCGAATCAACTTGATTCGGGTGAATCACATCGAATCAGGAGAAACCCGATTCTCCTGATTCTCATCCGATTCCTATGTGAATTGGGCCGATCTATATGGATCGAATCGGATTAAAAAAAAACCGATTCGGGACGAATCGGCGATGCGCCAAACCTTGCCATAGTTTAATTGCACATATTGGGTATATCCATAGCCAAACAAAGAATTGGTGAGATCTTGAAAGCCTCTTTGCATGCCTTGAGTGTTGTTTGTTGACTTGAACTTTCTCATGATTGTCCTGGAGTGGAGAAACTACTATACCCAATAGTCTAAATATGCCCGGAGTACTTTGTCCTAGTACTTGTACTGATATCTGAATATGGCAATTTAGGCGGACTAAAAATAGGTGGATAAGAAAGCCCATATCCCCTGGATGTGTCGTTTTTATGGCAAAAGAATTGCACATTCATAACATCTGGAATATCCTTGATGGCATTTCAAGAAGCTATGGAGATAAGTTGCTTCCGTCTCTCAAACACACCCAAGGATGTTAGTATCGGTTTTGGACTCGGTTTTGGCCGGGTCTAAACCGATACGTTTCGGTATCGTTTTCAGCATTAGCAGGTGGTTTTGGCTAGTTCAAGTGATTTTGGCTTCAAGGGATCCTGTTTAGGCCAGTATCGGGCATATCAGTTTTGGTATCAGGTAGGTTCAAAACCGATATGTTTCATCCGAAACGTATTGGTTTCAGCTGATACTAACAACTATTGACCCCAAATGCATGTGTAGTGTTTTACCCGTGCACACCCTAAAACCACTAACCCTGAAGATATTTCAGCTTCCCACATCTCCCTGTGTGAGGAAGGGTGGGAACGAGAACACATGCACAGATGTACATGCATGTACACTGGCACTGGGAGGGGACGGAGGGAAAGGTACATTCGCATAAACATGCATTGACGTTGCCTGTGACACCTCCTTGTGGGTTTTTTTCAAGAGGGGCTCAGGGGGAGGGGAAAAGATGGACCTTCAGCCCTACATGTTCTCCTTGTTGCCTTTACTGATGGTGTGAAGGGGGAGTTCCCATGTTCTCTTTCGTCCTTCCAGTGCCCTGTGTAAGGTTTTCAGAGGCTTTTTCAGGTTGCAGGCTTCTTTCAACCCATGGCTTTGCACGGCGGAGCGAATCGGCTCGATTCGCCCGCATCGGAGCGAATCGACGCCGGCCCGTAAGTGTGATCCGCCTGGATCCGCCGACCGCCAGGGAATCGACCGGATCCGCCTCGCTCTGGCCCGATTCGCCCGGCCCGACCCGCTCCGCTTCGCCCCGCCCCGTAAGAAACCCCCGATGCCCTGCGAATCGAGACTGTGCAGTCCCGATTCGCAGGAGCCACGCCGCAAGAGCCATTTCCCCCCCTTTTTCCCCCTTCTCTCTCAAGGAAACGCCAGATCCACACTCTAGGAGACCCAAGGAGGCTTCCTAGGTGGATTGGAAGGTGCTTGGAGGTGTTCTTGGGCTTCTCTCATCCCTCTCTTCATCTTTTTCACTGTTTTGAAGGTAAGTCTCATTCTATCTTCATTTTTTTCTGTTTTTTTGTTGATGGATGGGATTCATGGGAGGTATATTCATGGGAGATGATGTTGCAAGTGATTAGTGTTCACTTGCAACCATTTCTCCCTTGAATCTTCCATTTTTTAACATAGATTTACCCATTTTCTCCTATTTTCGAATTTCTGAAAATATTTTTTAAAAAAATCAAAATATTGAAACATGATATAGCAAGTGTTTAATGTTTAGTTTCCACCATTTCTCCTTTGAATCTACATTTCTTCCACAATTTGGCCATGTTCTTCCATTTTTTATTTCTGAAATTATTTAAATAAACAGAAATTGCAACGAAATTATATTTTTAAAAAAATCAAAATTTAGAACCATGATGTTGCAAGTGTTTAGTATTCACTTGCAACATTTCTCTCTTGAATCTTGAATTTTTCCACATACATTTGCCCATTTTCTTGTAATTTTGAATTTCTGAAAATATTTGTTTAAAAAATCAAAATAATTCAAACATGAGGGTGTAAGTGTTTATGTTCACTTTCCACCATTTCTCTCTTCAATCTTAAAATTTTCCACATAGATTTGCCCTTTTTCTTTTAATTTTGAATTTCTGAAAATTTTTGTTTAAAAATTCAAAATAATTCAAACATGATGGTGTAAGTGTTTAATGTTCACTTTCCACCATTTCCCCTTTGAATCTATCTTTCTTACACATACTTTTGGCCATGTTCATCTAATTTTTTATTTCTGAATTTATTTATAAAAAAATCAGAATATATTTTTTAGATGAAATTTAATGAATAACTATTTTATGTAGATGGCACCGAAGAAAGCTGCTAGTGAGGACATTGGGTGGCAGCACGGGATTGCAATAGGCAGTAGGCACAATTACAAGTGCAACTACTGCGGCCATACGGGCCAAGGAGGGGGCGTCTCCCGCCTCAAGAAGCACCTTGCAGGTGGGCGGCTTGCAGGGTACCAAGATGTCTAAGGTTGTAAATTCGTGCCTGCTGAAGTGAAGCGGCTCATGATTGAACACTTGAAGGGTGTTCGTGCTGATTCGCAAAGAAAGAAGGCGGACAGGGAGATGCAGGAGAGGATCATCTCGGGAAGGCAACGAGATGAAGATGACGATGAGAACCTGATGTGCCTGATGTCCCTGAGCAGAGAGGGAGCTTTGAGGTTGGGAGTGGTAGTGGTGGCAGTGGTAGTAGAGTTGGGGGTGAGACGCAGTCCCGTCGGTACTCCATGTGGGTGATTACTTCACTCATATTCCATCCTCAACCAACGTACCAAACCTAGACAGAGAGCAAGGGCAAAGGAAGAGATCCACGGGTGTAACCTTAGAAGAGGTGGATCTCATTTATATTCTCGGAGCATGGAAAACAAACCAGAATTGATGATGCATACAACAAGCAAGGGCCTAGATATAAAGTGGGCCGTGCAGTGGCAAAATGGTGGCATCATTCGGGCATTTCATTCAATGCAGCTAATAGCCCGTATTACAAAAGTATGATCCAAGAGGTACAACAACAAGGGCTTCATGTGCAACCACCTCATCAAGAGACTTGGCAGGGAGATATCTAGATGAAGAAGTGCAGGAGATCAAGTCATATATCCAAGGCTTCAAAAAAAAGTGGGAAAAATATGGTTGCACACATGTGTGATGGTTGGTCAGGTACGACCAGAGTAGTCTTATCAACTTCCTTGTGTATTGTGATAGACAGGTGTTCTACCACAAATCTGTTGATGCATCCGATAGAGTGCACAATTCTGAATATATTCTAAGTTTGATGCGGGAGGTTGTGGATGAGATAGGAGAGCAATATATTGTGCAAGTGGTGACCGATAATGGCTCTGCATACAAGAAGGCAGGTGAGGAGTTGATGCTTCTTTATCCTCATCTTTACTGGACTCCTTGTGCAGCACACTGTGTAGATTTGATGTTGAAAGAGATTGGCACATTGCCACCTGTCAGGACGGTGGTGGAGGCTGGGCAAAAAATCACAAGGTACATTTATAATCATCATGTTGTGTTGGCGTGGATGAGAGAGTCCACAGGTGGAGAGTTGTTGCGGCCGGCTATCACCCGCTTTGCAACTAATTTCATTGCTTTACAAAGTCTCCTAAAGCATAAAGATGGTCTAAAACGCATGTTTAGGACAGACAGATGGATGCACAGCACTTTTGCAGGAACTTCAGATGGTAAAGAGGTAGAAGGGATCATCTGCAGCGCTAATTTCTGGGACCGAGTCTTCAAGCTGGTGCAAATCATTGAACCTCTTTATGAGGTTTTGAGGGTGGTTGATGGGGATAGGAGACCAAGCATAGGTTTGGTTTATGCAAAAATTGAAGCTGCAAAGAAAAAGATCCACGATGTGTCCCCTCGTTATGCACACTTGGTCTTAGACGTTGTTGAGGATCGGTGGGACCGACAAATGAGTCGGATCTACATATGGCGGGTGAGAAAATTTTAGTTCAACTTGGTACTATATTTTTTTATAGTACAATCACACTAATTGATTTTATACCATAATTGCAGCTTACTATCTCCATCCTGCTTACCATTATGCGTCGAGCTATCGTACGAGGATCACTTGATTGCCGCCTTTACACGGTTGTTGAAAGACTGTCAAGGAGTCCATGGATGCAGCAGATGCTATTGATCAGGCGAGCATTAATACAAGTACATCATGTTTATGTCATTAATCAATTGCAGCTTTTTCTAATGGACTTCATTGCGGCAGATGAAGAGCTTTAGAGAAGGGGTAGGGAGTTTTGCAGAGCCATCCGCTATTGCTGGTCGGGACCGCATTGATGGCGGTAATGTGCTTTCCTTTTATAATTACATATTAGTAAACTCAACGATTGACTAATGAGTGCAACAATATTTTTTTTACAGCTGATTGTGGTTCAACTTGGGCATTCGACACCCATATTGAGGAAAATGCAGTAAAGATCTTGTCCCAGACTTCCTCCTCAAGTGGGTGTGAGAGAACTGGGCACTTCGCATTGATACACACCAAAGTCCGGAACAGGTTGTCACATAGGCGGTTGGACAATTTGGTGTATGTGCATTATAACATGAGGTTGAGGGTGAAGCATTTAACAGAGGATCCAAGAGGGGGGAGGTGGAGGATGATCCGGTTGACATTGGGTTTCTACGAGATGATGAAGACCCAATGGTTGCATGGGTTGCACGAGCGACCACAGAGCGGGGAGAGTTCGAGTTAGATGAGGAGGCAGATGATCCGGAAGATCCACCACGGCCAAACACATTTTTAGCTAAGGCTATCGAAGCTGCAGAAGCGGAGGAGGGGGGTGATGGAGATGTGGGAGGGGGCGGCCAACCACATTCTAGTCAATTTCGGGCCGAAGAAGAAGATGAGGTAGATCTTCTTGGCGAATTATCAATTGGGGCAAGAGGTGAGACAGTAGTTCTAATTTGTTAAACATGTTCATTCTTTGTTTTGTCATTGTCTGTTGTATAATTTGTGATGTTGGGGACTATTGCAGGTGGTGCAATTGTTGATGATGATGCAGAGTTTGAAAGATTGATGAATTTAGGCCCGTCAGCCCACTCAGAGTTTATGAGAGAAGCACAAGCAATTGTTTCCGCAGAACCAAGAAGGAAGGGATCACATAAGGAACCTGCTGCTCTCTCCCAAGCTGCAAAAGAAAGGCGGTGGCGACATCCCAACCAAAGAAAGGAAAGGGGAAGGACATAGTTCAGCAGGGGCCCAGCCAAAGGCATTGTCATTACAGAGCCAACCGCCCAAGCACAAAAGAAAGAGTTGGTTACCCTGGGGATCCAAGAAAGGGAAAAAATTGGCTGCCCCTTCTGTAGATCCACTTGACATTGCAGATTTAGAAACATTGGATCCAAATGCAGAAGAAACACCTCCAGAGGATTCGCCACGATTACCCAGCAGCCGCTCCCATGACTCCATGACAACTGGTTCACCGGGTGGGTCTGTAGGGGGAGGTGATGGAGATGGGGGAGGGGGCGATGGTAATGTTGGAGAAGGGGGAGGGGGCGGGGGTAATGATGGAGATGGGGGAGCATTCACAGCGGAGTAGCATCATGGCGGCCCAGTGAAGTACAATAGAAGGCGAAGGGTTAGGGGAGGTGGTCGTGCAGAAGGTGCAGCAGTGGATAGTGATAGCTATAACACTATGATATCTGATTTTGAAAGAATGAGTACAAATGAGTCTGTGGGATCCTATGGATATGGGGGACATAGTTATCAGCCAGAGTCGACACAGGCTACTCTAGTGGCTATAGTGGGTACGCCACCACAGGCTACCCAGCACCATATTTTCATCCTCCTCCGTTTGTTCATGTTCATGTTCCTATTCCTGTTCCTGTTCAGCAGACTTATGTTTCTGCAGAGGATGAAGAAATGGCGAGGTTGAGTATAGTCCGTCCTGGATGCGAGGTGTGGGACCACTTTGTGAGGGAGTTTCGGAGCAGATACAACACCATGATGACTTGGGATGAGTTCCGTTCATTTGTGTCTCGAACCAAAAGTTATCATCTTATTGGGGAGCTGCCCTCAGAGTCGGATGAGTTTGTCCAACCCCAGTGGGGTACATATGATCCATATCAGCAGGGATTTGGGGATACTAGACTCATTGTACTTTGTATTTGGATTTGAATTTCAGGTTTGTACTTTTTAGTTGATATGAGTTCTTGTATTTTTCAATTGGAATTGAGTTTCATGTTTCACATTTCATGTTTATACTTTGAAGTTTGTTCTCAATTTCCAATACAATTGAATGAAAATGGATGTTTGTGTAGTATTACATGCCATAAATATCATCAGTTATACATGATGTTCTTCACAAGAGGTTGTAAACATAGAAACAGCCAAAAAATATCAAAAAAACCATGCGAATCTGGCCAAACTGGGGCTTCAGCCATGACTGCCCAACAGTTTCCAGCGAATCGGGTCGATTCGCTCGATTCGGGGCGAATCGGAGCGCATCAGGGCGAGCCCGATTCGCCCCGAATCGGCGCACCAGCAAACCATGCTTTCACATGATTTCGACCAGTGGAATCAGGCCTTTTTTTGGTGGCTTGCAGTCAAGGGATGCCCTTCCTTTGGTTCTGCTGGGTTTTGGTGATTTTTGCAGCCTTTGTGGGTCCCCCAGCTCCAGTCCTCACAGATTCCCTGTTATCTATGGCAGCACCCTCCTTTCGTTAGATTTTTGGTGGAGGGAGTCTTCTATCTTCTTTTCTCTGTCATTGCTGTAGGCTTGTAGCCGTCTGTTCTCTACAAGCTGCAAGACTGCCTTTCTGATGTTCAATGACCACAGTACGTCTGCTCTGGAGATTGTCGTCTATGTTGAAGCTGTTATACCATCAAGTTGACAAAGCCTAATTTCTATCTTCGGTTGATGTCTGCTCGTATATTTCTTGGTAGTCACCAAAATTGCAGCTACCTTGATGGTCGCATGAAGGAGCTAGCTGTCAATGTATGCACAATGGGACTATCAATAATAATCTTGTGATTGGCTGGATACTTAACTTTGCTAGTCCTGAAATTCAGCAGTTAGTCATGATGAAATTGACTGCACAAGATATATGGGATATTCTGGAATAGATGTATGGGCAGTGCCAATGAAGCCTTGCATACAAGGGAGTTTGGGGATGACTACCAATTTTGATCTTCTGAAGAGCAAGTGGAAAGAAATGGATTACCATACCTATCTAAAAGCAGTGATATTTGGGCTACCTCTGGTCTGCATATTCAATGCCCTTCCTTCCAAATCAAGTCCCATTGTCTTACATTTTGGACATACTAGGATGGCTTTTTTAATCAGGATTCCCCTATTACTTTTAGTGCAGTCAGAATTGAACAGTAAATTTCTAGACAGCCATGGCTATTGGCTAACAATTATTGCTACCACATTGTACTCTAGTTAAAGTACTTTTAAAGGTTGCTCCTAATTTAGGTGAGTTTTACACGGCTTGTTTTGCAGGTGGAGAAGAACTACTTGAATGGGAGGCTAAAGGGAATCACTGCATATTTCTGTCAGCCATCCAATAAAATCCAAGAACGTACCGAGTGATTTCGATTTATAGCAGCTAATCAACACGCAGATGCTCTCTGTATATATAGAACAGATAATCAACGGGCAGATGCTCAGGGATTGCTCAGTTTCTCCACCGGTGCTCTTGGGGAGCAAAAGAACAAGGAAAAAAGAGGCTTTTGCACGAATACATCCACTATGTCTTCATACTCCTTAGATAATATCAAGGATGAGATGTAAGGGGGGAAAAGATTCCTTCACAAATGATAAGGCCATTATTTTGTAAGAACTTTAAGAATGATTACCTGATTTTGCACGTATTCAGTCTTAGTGTTTCGTCTGAAGTTATTGTTGGTGGATGTATCTAACCTGACATGCTAAGCCGCAGTTGTGGTGGTATTCTCTTTGCATGATTTCCTTTCTTGTTTTCTCATCGGCATATGACAGTGTGCCCCTTTTTCTGTATCATTATCAAATTGTGATTCCACCTCGTATGTGGATTCGTCAGTTAGCATTATCCTTGTCCAAATGTCATTCAAGCTTACTTAGTAGTAACTAGGCGTCAAATTTGAGGATAGTGTATTGAGAGACCGCTAGACTTTCCTACTTTAGCTGCTTGGAACTGTATTCTTGAACCATAGATGGAATTAATATCTTCGTATGTGGAACTGTATTCTTGAACCATGGGTTAATGTAGCTTGAGAAGGATTTATTGCATTTGCATAAGTGTAATAAATGTAATATGAATATGATGTCAGTCCATGTGACATCTAACATGGTGTCAAATGAGCTATCATCTCAATGAATAGGGAGCAATAGGCGGTGACAAATGGTGGGATCTAAAATTATTATTTTGGAATTTTGTATGTTAGAGTTCAAAATCTTTATTTTGAAGTTTGAATTATTATTAAAACTCAGTCAATACTTTTGAACTCTAAGAGTGTATTTTGGAGCTTAAATTTATATTTTGAAGTCTGATATTTATATTTTGGAACTTAAATATAAAAATTTAGAATATTTTTAAATCTTAAAGGTAGTGTTTTGGAGCTCAAATATTAAAAGTTTTATTAATATTTTTAAACTCTAAGGATAGTATTTTGAAACTAAAATTTATATTTTAGAGTCTAAAATGTATGTTTTAGAGTCTAATTGACGATGGTCATCGGCCGTTGGTCGTCATGTTAATTGTCTTCAATTATCGTAGATTGCTGTGTTACCTATTATTTTTTATTTACTGAGATGACAATTCATGTGACGTCATATTAAATATCACATGAATGTTATTTATTATATTTATAAATATAATAAGTACATAAAAATTTTCTAATATATAACTCACGTGTCTCTTTGGGATTAGTACTGTGAGGTTAGGTCCGGCCCTTCTTAAGCTTACGATATTGATTGAGAGAAATGCTTAGTGCACTTTTCTATTGCACTTAAGTCAATATGACTAGGCACTCATCCCATGTGGCACCACTCACATGGAAGGTGATAAAGTGACAACCTATGATTGAGTGCCACATGAGATGAATGTCTAGTCATATATATGCACTTTAAGTGCAATATAAAGTGCACTAAGCCTTTCTTTGATTGATATCTCCTTTGGTTCTTTGGTTGCCCCTTCCAGCGCCTGCTCTGTGATGGCATCCCGTTGTCCGCAAAGGTCTTGTCATGTGGGGCGGGGAACCAAACGTGATCCTTGTTTTAGGTCGGGAAATGGGATACAGAACGCATGCTGGCCAACGTCCTTGTGGTCACACTTCTTCGTCTCCTCTAATAAGATACGTCACCGTCGTTGCTTTTGTGACTTGTGAGAGAGAACCCACCCTCAGTCGCTTTTTGTTCTCCTCCTCTCTTGTCGACCGAGGGAGAGAGACTGTGGCAGGGAGTTTCCCCTGGAGTGCCTGCCGGTGTCGGATCGAGAAAGAGTGAGAGAGAGAGAATGGATTGGATGGTGTTTTAATCATTATTTTATTAATTGACAGGAAGGATTTTTTTTTTTTTTTTGCAAAATATTCGTTCTTCTAACGGAAGTTAACTAGAATGATATATTATGTGCAATATTTCTCATTTATCAGTTTGCCATTTTTCAAAGGACGGTTTCTAGGTACAACTTTTATTTTTTAGAAAAAAAGTCTTTTCATGGGTGGGTTCAATCTCTAAGGACTTTAATTGATTTAAATCATCTCCCTTAAAGGAAGACAGAAATGCATTCAATTGGGTTGGGGACAGCTATTGGAGAACTTGGAGGGAGGGTGGTTTGCAATTCTCAAATTTCCTGAGAACATACTTTTCAACTAATTTCATGTCCTTTATAAGTACATAATTTTATAAGAGAAAGATTTATTACACTTCATATTGCACTTCAAGTGCAATATGACTAGGCAACAAGTCCATGTGACATCTAACAATTAGATTATCACTTCTTTACTCTTCAAGTGAGGATGTCACATGGACTATTACCTAATCATATTGTACTTGAAGTGCAATATGAAAGTGCAATAAATCTTTCTCAAATTTATAATGGTTTGCAAATGTAGAGGAATGATAGTTGGTGTGTTTTGTTTTCCTATGTATATTCTAAGAATATTTATTATTTTCTGGGTCTATTTCCCCATTTTTTTCGGAAATGCTTTCACCACCTTCCCTTGGGAAATATTTTCCAGGGAAACATTTCATTTCTTTTGAAAACACAGAAACTTTAGTTAGTGTGCGTCCTTATTTTCCCATGAATTGTCATTCGGTGTCTTACGTCTCTCCCGTCGTTCAGTTTTCTTTTTTGGGTAAGTTGAGACCATAACTTCCATTACATCAGTCATATACATTACAGAAGCACATCATCTACCCTCAGGCAAAACAAGACATGAAAAAACAAAAGGAAGAAGAAATAAACTAGAACAGAAACAACAAAAAAACCTCCAATCCCTGAGGCCAACAACAGCTATCAAGGAGAGTCCCAAACCCTGTCTCTGGTGCAAATTTGAGCCAATTCCTGAGGAATAGTAGAAACCCATTGCACATCGAACTTGGCCTTTATTGCTTTAGTTGCTAGCTAGTCAACAGCCTATTTCCTTCTCTTCGAACATCGGAAATTTTTACCTCCTTCCAATTCTTGAGTTTTCTATAGTTTGGCAAATGAGACTTCTAATTTATTGCGGTGCCTTTGTAGTATAGTTTAGTGATTTCATCATCATTATCCTTTAACCATTATCCCGTTATTTGGGGTCGGCTATATGAATTCTTTTTCCTCAAAGATTTCTATCAAATGTTATATTCATGTTTAGACTCAAGAAGGTCAAGTCCTTCCTAATAACATTGCATCATCTTATTTTAAGTATTTTCCTAACTCTTTTACTGACATCTATTAAGATTTGATTACATCTTTTAACCGGCGTCGAATTAAGACGACGGTACACGTGTCCAAATTACCTGAGTCTATTTTCCCTTATTTTTCGATTGTTTGGAGATATCATCATGTTCTCATGAAAGCACTCCTTCTTAATATTATCTTTATTAGTCTTATCACGCATCCATCTCAGTTTCCTCATCTCTAATAAACATATTTCATTAATGTGTTCTTTTTTGCACTGCCTAATGTTGGCCCTCGACAGCACAACAAAAATCACCTAGAGGGGGGGTGCGTAAGGTGATAAAAAAAACTTGATACAGATAGTGAACACTTCAAATTTCAGTTAATCAATATAATCGTGTGCAGTGAAAATTAAGGACGCGGAAGCAATCACATACAAAGAACACGAGATTTATTCTGGTTCAACACTTCCTTGCAATAGAAGTCCTATGTCTAGTCCCTAAACAAACTCTTGAATCTCACTAACAGGGGTACAACCTCCCAATGGACATACAATAACCTGCTCCCGCTGGTCCTCCCTTCTACACAAGGGAAACGTTGAGTACAGTCTCTCAGCCAGACACAACACCTAGCTCCCTATTGTTCTTCCCTTCTACACAAGGAAAAAGTTGAGTACAGTCTCTCAACTAGACAACCAAGTCTTCCTTTAAGAGAAGAAAGACCACCCAGTGGAGACCAAGTTCAGGAATGATGAACTTGATAGGTTGATCTCGACAACAACCTGAGAGCTACAGAGATGAACAGGAGACTCAGTCTCTCAAGCTTAAACTCTGTCTCTGTAAGATTCTAGATGATAACTTGCTGTTATGTTTAATTGCTGGCCAAAATTCTTCTTGACGTCAACATCTTGTGATGTTAACTATTTGTTGACGGCATAATATATGCCGTCTACTATTTGGTTTGAGGATGTTAACGGCAAATCGATTTCTGTCTATTTCATATAAACAGTAGACACATTGACGACAACATCTCCGTCTGTGTTTCAATTTCTTTCCCTAAATCCACTCGATTTCTTCATGGATAAATATGGAAACCCTGAATTGGGTTGGGATTCTCTTTCCTACCATGACCACGATCCAAACCCCTATAAAACTAGATCATCTCTGTAAAGGGAGGACTTTTACTCAGCTAGGGTTTATTAGGGTTCAGAGGGAGAGAAGGTGAGGCTTTTGGGGTGAGGAATCCAGCGAACCAGAGGCTGCACCGA
>JACBKR010002573.1:0-33951 GCA_014218235.1 Colocasia esculenta | reverse complement strand
AATGAGAGGAATTATCATTTGAAGGATTTTAAGAGGCCTAAAAATCATTTGCTGTATTTTGCAAAATCATTACAGTTCAAGTATTTCATACAATTTCCAACAGGATATTAGCATTCAAGACTTGAATCAACAAAATGATAAATTGAGGATATAATTATCTTATCAATCAACCAAAATTGCCATGTTTCTCAATTTTCAAGAATTAAAGATATCATCTAGCTAACACAGTTGTGTTGAAAGTAAAACCAAAAACTTAAAGAACAACTTGATGAAGGAAGAAGATGATTCTTTCTAAACAAATCTCCAATAATTTCATATTTTTGTTCTTTTAACAAACTATCAAATGATGTAATCTCTTTCACTCAAGTACTAGTGCTTTTTACACACCATAGTCCCTAGATACTCAAGATTAGTCATTGTCAAGTCTCAAAGGGGTAAGTGATGACCTTTTGACATGAAAATATACGTTTTTTAGACGCCAATATTTCCAGTTACTCAGTCATCATCAAAAAGCATAGCACATATTTGCTTAAATTTTGAGGTTATTTTCATTTGGATCCCCTTTGAACAGAGTTAACAAGAATGCCTCATGACATGCATAGCACTTCATTCATTGTGAAGGTGTGCAGTTTCTCAGCACAGATGTCATTTCTCTATTGAATTTTACAAGATTTTGGAGAGTTTGTAAGATAGAATTCAAATACATCCAGCCATCAGTTGCAAACAAGGAAATGTTTTAAGTTCAAGACACAAATTGTAATTAGTTAGGAAGAGATCTGAGTTCGTGGATTGAGAGACATAGTGGAAAGTTGATTAGTAAAAAATATAATGTATCACTCAAGGTTCACTTTGAGACTCTAGAATTTTAGAATGAGGACATCATGCAAGGAATTGATGAAATGCAAGAAGGTTTTAAAATTTGCAAAAAGATGACTTGTGAATTTTCTAGCTCCCCCTGAGATGATGATTTCAATCATTTTTCATCACAATAAAGATATGCATTTTTTTTGAAATCAGAAAGAATGTTTCTTTTGGGATAACAAAGATTTCTTCAACAATTGTATATTCATTTCTTGGTATTGGCGGAGACATATACTCTCGCATAGTGAAAGTGTCCAGACAAGCATAACTGTCCTTCTCCAAGTCACCATTTGATATACCAAGAGATTTCAATACATAAGAGTTGAAGAATTCATTATCAGAAAGAAATGAAGGTTAAAACTGTGCAAGTTTTGAAATCAGAAAAGAATTTCTCTTTGAACATAAAAGCTCCCCCTCAACCATTGCATATTGACTTCTTAGTACTTGGCGGAGATATGTTCTCACGCATAGTGAAAGTGTCTAGACAAGCATAGCCCGTCCTTCTCCAAATCACTATTTGATATAAGAAGTTTCAACACAATCAGAAGTGAAGAATTTATTGTAAAAATGGAAATGGAATTGGAATAGAGAGAGATATGAGCAATGTATCTTGAGGAAGCAAGGAGTTATGAAATACAAAGAACTCCCCCTTAGACAAAGCATAGCATTCAACCCAAACTTTAAGAGAGATTAGAAGGATGGACATTTACAAAGACAAGTTCTTCCTTAAAGATGAGAATCTATTTTCAGGAAGGGGTTTTGTGAATATGTCTGCAATTTATTTTTCAGTTTCAATAAAATGGAGTTCAAAAGATTTCTTTGCAACCTCATCTCTCAAGAAATGATGTCTGATTTCAATGTGTTTGTTCTAGAATGCTGAATGGGGTTTTAGAAAGATTGATTGCACTTGTGTTATCACATAGGATGGGTACACACCCTAAATCTTGGTTGTAATCAAGAAGTTGATGTTTCACCAGAGAATCTGAGTTCCACATCTACCTGCTGCAATATATTCAGCTTCTGCTGTTGACAGAGCCACTGAATGTTGCTTCTTAGAAGCCCAAGAAATAAGGCACCCACCTAGAAATACACACAAACACTTGTGCTTTTTCTATCTAACTTACACCCAGCATAATCAGCATCACAATAGGCAAACAATTCTAACTTGCAACCAGCAGGATACCAATTCCTAAGTCATGTTCCAACAAGATATTTAAAAATTCTTTTCACAGCAAGCATATGACTTTCTTTAGGATTTGATTGGAATCTAGCACATAAGCACACACAAAACTGAATGTCAGGTCTAGAAGTAGTAAGGTAGAGCAGAGAGCCAATCATACCTCTGTGAGTCTTTAGATCTACGACTTACAAGATGGGTCTTCTTCTAGCTTAGCATTTATTGCAATGGGTGTGCTTGAATGTTTAGGTTCTGATAGTCAAACCTTTTCAGTAGCTCCTTGACATATTTGGTTTGACTGATGAAGATACCTTCATTCGTTTGGTTAACCTGCAACCCCAAAAGAATGTTAAGTCTCCATTAAGCTCATTTCAAATTCATTCTGCATTTGATTTGAAAATTCAGTGCAAAGGCCTTTATTGGTGGAGCCAAAAATTATGTCATCAACATAAATTTGGACCACAATTATTTGATTTTTTTTTACTGTTTTAGTGAACAAGTTTGATCAAATTACCTCTAGAATATCCTTTTTCAAGTAAAAAGAACTCAACGATCATACCAAGCTCTTGGAGCTTGTTAAGACTATAGAGTGCTATATTAAGCTTGAAAACATGGTTAGGATATTTTTCATTATCAAATCCAGGAGGTTGTTCAACAAACACATTTTCCTTTATATATCCATTTAGAAATGCACTTTTAACACCATTGAAAGACTTTGAATTTCATGGAGGATGCAAAAGCAAGGAAATTCTCACAGCTTCTTCTAGCTACAGAGGGCATAAGATTCTTCAAAGTCAATTCCAAATTCTTGGTATACCCCTTTGCAACTAGCCTAGCTTTGTTTCTTATTACTTGACCAGCTTCATTCATTTATTTCTGAAAACCCATCTAGTGCCAATCACTGTTTGGTCACTAGGTCTAGGCACTAATTCCCACACTTGATTTCTTTCAAATTGATGAAGTTCATCATGCAAGCATTAATCCAATCAGAACTGGATAAGGCTTCATCAATTGACTTGGGTTCAATTTGGGAAATTAGAGCTAGTGAGTTCTTCAATGTTTTGCAAAAAGGATGATCTGGTCCTTACTCTATCATTTAGATTGCCAACTACACTGTCTAATGGGTGATCTCTTAGAAATCAAGGTTCAGAAATTACCTGTTGAGAGGTACCCACTTCTGAATCAGTATTACCTGAACCATTTGGAGATTGTGAGTTGTTGTTCAGGTTTTCTTCAATGTTATTACTCTCCTCAACGGGTTGGGAAGAATCACAATGAGGTCATCCTCTTCATTGTCTTGTTTTCCCTGCAAGATTTAGAATCATTAGTGAAAAGGAGTTTTCATTAAAATAACATGTGGAGATTCTTCAACGGATTTGGTTTTCATTATGTACACTTGAAGGCCCTTGACACTTCAGAATAGCCAAGGAAGATAGCTCCTGACTCTTAGCATCAAACTTGTCAAGGTTTTCTTTGTTATTGTTGTGTACATAGCATTTGCACCCAAAGACTTTAAAATAAGGAACAGTTGGCTTTTTGTTTTTCAATAATTCATAGGGGGTTTTCTTGATTTTTGGTCTGACCAATGCCTCTATTGAGTATGTGATTTGCTGTGTTCACAGCTTCAGCCCAGAAGGATTTGGGCAAGTTACTCTCAAGAAGCATGGTTCTAGCCATTTCCACAAGAGTTCTGTTCTTTCTTTCCACCAACTCCATTTTGTTCTGGAGTTCTTGGTGAAGAAAACTTGTGGAATATCTGAAATTCAGCACAAAAATCAGAAAAGGATGTGTTTTCAAATTCACCCCCATGATCAGTTAAGATGTTTTTGATTTTATATGGTAAGTGGTTAGACAGTGGTACAAAAGTTCCTGAATTCAAGGCATGCATCACTTTGTGAGATAGAAAAATAACCCAGGTAAATCTAGTAAAGTCATCAATGATTACAAATCCATATCTTTTGCCACTCAAGCTTAGAACTCTTGTTGGCCCAAAGAGGTCCATGTGAAGAAGTTCTAGTGGCTTAGATGTGAGTACATCATTGAAGACTTTAAAGGATTTTCTAGTGTGTTTCCTTTAGCACAGATCCCACAAATTTGACCTTCAACACTAGAAAAGGATTCAGGAAGACCTTTAACCAAATTCAATCTTAACACTTATTCATGTTCTGAAGCTTGCATGGCCAAGTCTTTTGTGCCAAGTCCATGCAATTTCATTTTTATTTGCAACAAAACAAAGATTTTCAGAAAAGTTTTTATTAAGGTTGATCATGTAGACATTGTTTTCTCTTTTCCAAAGAATTTGATTTATCAGTTGATGAATCTATATCTTGCAAAAATCAGATTCAAACACAACTTTGTGACCTTTGTCACATAGTGGCTGATACTGAGCAAATTATAGTCAAGTCACAACTAACAAGACATTATCTACAGAGTTTGAAGAAGTTTGACCAACCTTTCCAGATCCAATGATCTTTCTTTATTTTTACCTCCAAAGGTGACTGACCCTCCCTCCTTTCAAGCAGGAATGAGAATTTGGCTCTATCTCCAGTCATATGTCGTGAACACCCCTGTCAAGAAACCATACATTGTGTGGGTGCACGACTTCCCTGCAACAAGATCAGTGGAGAGAAGATTTGGTACCCAACCAGAGTTGGGACATCAGAATGATTTAACATAGACAGCAATACTTTCTCACCCAAATTTGATTTGTTTTAGATTTTTGTTTTGTTACTTTGGTGTTTTCAGCATTTTTCTGTTTGTTCTTTCTTTTAGGAATGAAAGCACCAAGATCTTTGTTTTGGTAGGAGGGGAGTTTTCATTTGAAAATTTGAGTTCATAGAAGGAGGTGGAATCCATGGATTGTGTGGTACATCCAGAAATTTGGATAAGGGTATTGAGGATATACCAACAGGGATTTCATACCATTGGTTCCAAGGATTAACCAATTTTCTTGAGGAGCTGTCTTGGAGGTCCAAGGTTTTTCATGGATCATTTCTTTTCCCTTTTTCTTATTTCTCAGATTTTTATTTGAATTTTAGTTGAGTTGATTATGGTTTTGGTGTTGAAAGGTCGACCTGTCAGGGGACTGTGTCGACCTGACAGTTTCTTTTTTTTTGAATTTTTGATTTGTTTTGAGTTTTGTTTGGGTTTTTGTTTGGGGTTTTGTTGCTGTTTGTTGGATTTCAGTTTTTCCAGATTGGGACCTTTAACAAAGTTGATTAATGGTGCTTTTCCTTTTTCTCACCAGATTTATCTTTTGTTGATTTCTTTTGTTAAATCCCAATCCATGAGATGTTGTTGTCTTGTTGATCCTAGCAATGCCTCTAGGTTATCTTGGCCTTTTGTAAAGGTTTGGATAACCTCCTCCTTTTCCTTTAGCTGGTTTTTAAGAATTTCAATTTCTTCGATTTTCTGTTTTTTTTCTTGTTTTTCAATTTCCAGCTCTTCATTTAAATTTCTGAAGTCTTGGGAGGCCTTCTGAGAAGCAAGCTTTAATTCATCAATTTGGTTCAGTAAATTTTCTTTTTCTTCAAGCACATTCTGTTACTTCAGATTCCAGTTCACAGGTTCTATTGTTTGAAGATTGGTTTGGGAAAGATTTTCAATTTTTTTTGATGTGTTGTTTTTTTTCTCATTTCAGAGTATCTTTCTACCAATTCAGCATACACATCCTGCCAATCTTCAACACTATAAATCTTCAAAAGAAGTATTTACCTTTCCATCTGTGCTGTTGGCCATGAAGCAAACTCCTCACTCTCTGAGCTGGAGGACTTCTTCTCTTCTTCTTCCTCACTTGTGTCTTCATCAGACCAAGTGGCTACCATGGCCTTGGGCTTCTTGTATTTCTGGAATCTTTTGTGCTTTTCCTTTTTGTTCTCAGGACACTCTCCTTCATGTGTCCTGGCTTGTTGCAACTGTAACAGATAATATCTCATCAGGTTATGATCTTATTGAAATTGGAAGAGGAAATATTCTTCTTACCTGGGGGAAATTTCTTTTCCCATCATTTTCCCTTTCCTATATTTCAAGAATTTCCTGAATTGTCTGGTCATGAGGGCAATCTCATCCTCATTTGACTCAGACTCTTCAGAACTTGTTTTATCCTGATTTTATCTTTGTTGCTTGAAGAGGCTTTGAGTGCCATAGGCTTGGTCTTAATGATAAGATCTTCATTTCTTCTTAAGTTTATTTCATACGTCATTAAAGATCCAATCAATTCATCCAAGACATTTTGGATAAATCTTTTGAATCTTCAATAACAGTGGCCTTGGTATGCCAAATTAAAGAAAGTGAACGCAAATTTTTCTTACCAAATCTGCATCAGTATACTCCTTACCCAAAGCCTTGAGTCCATTGACAATCACCATAAATCTGGCAAACATTTCAGAAATAGATTCATTAGATTTCATCATGAAAAGTTCATATTCTGAAACTAATATATTTTGCCTTGGTCTCCTTGACCTGAGATGTTCCCTCATAGAGTAGTTCGAGTTTATCCCACATCTCTTGGCAGATTTACACATAGAGATTCTCGATACTCCTTGGGATGGACAGCACATTGAATCATGTTCATGGCACTATAATTCAATGTAGCTCTCCTAATTTGCTCCCTCGTCCAGGTTTCTTCCTCACCCTGGTTTTCATAGGGACCAGCCTCAACTACTTTCCAGATCTCATAGTTCTGGGCCCTTAAGAATACTTGCATTCTGTTCTTCCAATAAGAATAGTCCAAACCATTAAAGAATGGTGGCCTATTTATGGAATGGCCCTCAGCTATAAAACCCTTTGAGTCCATGACACTTAAGTAAATGCAAGGAGAAGTAGTTGAGCAAGCAGGCAAACAAACAACCAGACAGACAGACAAAACAAACTCAATACTCAGAAACAAAAGCTGCTCAGTCAAAATCAGATGATATAAACCCGCTCTGATACCAATTGAAGGATCGAATAAATGTGTGGAAAAGATCTAGAAGGGGGGGGGGATGAATAGATCTTAGCCACTTTGCGGAAGCTTAAATAATTTTAAAACTATTTAGAATCAGAGGCAATAATATCAGTGAAAAGCTACTGATCTGATTAGATTGGAGTGAGTTGAAAAACTTAGATGAGAATCAAGTGATTAAGTGAATTAGAAACGAGTCCTATGCAAGCATCTAGCGGATGAACCAGTCAAACCACAGAACACAGTGCACAAGGATTTTTAGGTGGTTCGGAATCACCCATGTGATTCCTACATCCACCCTCACAACCCGTGAGGATTCACTAACACAACTGGGTAACACACCCCACTGGAGCCTGACAACTCCAACACTGAAGAGCTACAACTCACACCACTTCTAGAGCAAGACTACTCTAGAACAACTGAGCAAGACTGCTCAACACACACTTGAGTTTGACAACTCAAACTGAGCACACCGGCTCACAACAATCTGAGCACAAGGCTCACACATAGACTTCTAGACACAAATAAGACAGATCTCCTAGCAACAGATCTAGTCGAAATTTGAGAACACTAATGAGAATTATGCAGAAGCACTTGCATAATCTCAAGAGATATCTCAGAAGAACAGAAGTAAAGTAAAAGTATTGAATGGACTTCGTTCTTCAAGTGTACTCCCTTGTAGAAGCTTGAATTGGGAAGAAGCTTGTAAACATGAAGTCCAAGACGATGCTCTGCAATCTGGGAGGTTGGACCTTCCTTGAATTCTTCTCCAACGATGGCTTCTACCTGATCTGCTTCCTTGAGATGCTTCAGAGGCTTCTTTAAAGATCAAACCACAATTCTCACACTTGAATTGGTGAGAAGAGGTGTCAGGAGACTCCAGGAAGCAGGGAGGGAGACACGAACTCTTATGGCCGCCAGGAATTTTTCAGGAGACTCTAAAGGTTAGTTGGGTCTCTCTCTTTTGAAGGGAGGCCAAAGGAGCCTTTTATACCCTTAGGATTCCAAAGATACCCTTTGGGGTATAAGGGACGTTCCCAAGGAAGATTCTGATCGCCCTAGAAGGACACGTGGGCAGCCATCAGCTCTTAGGATGAAAAGTTTCCGTGTGTGTCGACCTGCCTGGTGGTTGTGTCGACACACTGTCCCAAAGATAGAAAAATCTATTCTGGGAGAAAGGTCCCGTGTCGACCTGCTCTTGAGTGTGTGTCGACCTGCGTCCCAATTCCTCAAACTGGCTGTTCTGGGAACTGGGTCTACTGTCGACCTGCCCCGGGAGTGTGTCGACCTGCTGTCCCAATTCCTCAAAATGGCTGTTCTGGGAACTGGGTCTAGTGTCGACCTGCCCTGGGAGTGTGTCGACCTGGGTACCCTGATCTCTGGAAAACTGCCACTCGTGTCGACACACTCTCTTGACATTTTTGCACAATTTCTCTTTGAGTCTGTGATGATGTGTCGACACCATTGAGGTGTGTCGAACATCTTTTGCATAAAAAGTTTGTACCTGAAAAATAAACACATTATCATTAGTTAAATGATTTATCATTACCACAAATGATAAATGTGGTTTGAAAAATGCTTTTTGAGCATGACTTTCAGGTAGATGCTTTGACATGTTCCAATTAAATTGCTTTAAGAACACTTCTTGTCATCATCAAAATAGGAGGAAATGATATGAATTAGACATTCAACCCAAAAATTCTTGAGGTTACTGGTCATCTCACGCTCCTAGATGCAAGCTGTGCTGAGAGCCTCGTATGGTCCTGTGACCAAAAGCCACCAGTCTGGTCCTGAGTGATGTCTAAGCCCATCACGAACATCTTGGTCTTCCTACGCCATCTACAATGATGTGAAGGAGCGTACGTGGAATCTCAACAAATCTTGCCTCGTACTCATAATAGTCATTGAACCCTGAGTAAGAGAAAGCACTCGTTCCATCTTGTCCTGAATGTGCTCTGGGATGAACTTGGCCTTGAAGAGTCTGGTGAACTCAGCCCAAGTCACCTCTATTGCCCCATCCTACCTAGTGTGTAGATAAAGGCCCACCAAACGTTGGCTCTCTCTTGTAGTATGTAGGTTGCCAAGCTCACTTTATCCTCTTCCACACACCTAATAGCATGGAAGATCTTCTCCCCCTCTCAAAACTCTTTGCTACAAGAGGCTGACTCTTCCCCCTTGAAAGTAGGCGGAGCCATCCTTTTAAAACCTCCATGATGGACGGACCACCATGTCCAAGCTCCTGGGGAACTGGCGCTAGAGCCTGAGCCTGGAACAATATGCAACACACAAGCAAACACAAAACAAACAAAACAGATGACTCCTACTTGACAATGCCAACCTGTGCCTGTAACTGGGCCTGTGGTGCCACCAGAGTCTGCGCCTGCGTTTGCATCGCCTGGACTAGGCCTTGCATGAACATGCCATAGTCCACAGGTGGTGGTGTTGGTGGCACAGGGGAACCCTGGTGCACTAGGGCCTATTGCTCTCCCCTCTCCTCTCGCCTGTTCGTCCTCCCGAGCCTGAGCACCACACCTACCACGGCTTGCCATGCCTATAAAAAAAGCAACTCAATTAAAATCTAAGTTTTTAGACCTACCACCATTCTTATCTATCTTTACTTCATTATTAGGTATTTTCCACATATATGGACTGGTTTCTATGAAGACTTTGAAATATTGCGTGGGTGATGGCTTATTTATGTACAATCTCAACCTGTTGGTTGATACCAATACCTGTAACGACCCTCTTTATACTTGTACGATTATACCAATCCACATCGATATAAAACGCTCCTCCGTCATAGTGGGACATGTACCCAACATAACAAAGTAGGTAGAGATGTACACAAATAACAAAGGAAGTACAACAAAAATAAAGGTAATTCTTATTCCATCTCACCACACACATCCCACATTCTATATAGTAGCAAATAAATATAAACATGTCCACAAATAACCAAGTCCATAAGCCTATATTATAATAACGTCTCATGCACTAAGTAAAAAGAAAAGTCCATCTATAGCAATAGCTCTCTAAGCCACAACTACTCCTCACGCTCTGAGTCACTCCTCACTATCCTCCTCAAGCTCTGGAATACCTGTCTCACCTATATGTTTAAGAAAGAATGAGTCTACGCAATAGACTCAACAAGCAACCCATGGCCACATCCATACACTTACCACATATACTACACAAGTACAACAGTCCATGTAAAATATCGCATGATTCGCATGGCTATTAATAAGTAATATGTAAACATGCTTTAACACACAAACTACACATGGATTCCCTATAGCACATAGTGGGTAACATACTCATAAATATGACATATTTCTACATATTCATGTAATCAAAATAGAGCACATACCTACTCAAGATACTAACATGATACCTCCTTTAATGCATTATATACCACAAATACTTATTCTTGCTTGTTGTTTAAGCATAAACATAACACATTCACATGGTTTCACATTCTTTCACATTGGATCACATTAGCACATCACTTTCACATGGTCACGTTGCACATTCACACTTATTTCCACATTGTTTCACATATTTTTTCATGACACATAGCCCAAACCACCATAAAGAAGGACACTATCACACACATATCACATACCTGTCACCTAGGTAACATAGTGGCAAATCTTGGTAAACTATGTAGAACTGGGAGAAGCACTCCCACCCTAACCAATGGTACTTGTCCACCTCCAGGATTTCTTCGTGTTGCTCACATAATATCACATGCACATTGAGTCATTCCATAGAGACTTTTCTAGATTACAACTCCACAGCCTTCTATGGTAGCAGTGTCATAATCGACACATTAATCACTTTATCACATTAACCATTTGTTTAACACATAATTCCCATGGACATAATGGCATATGCACATGCTTGTGACATAAACACAATTTTCAGGTTACAGAAATAATCCTTACTGTCTAACAATGCCAAAACATGCTTAACAGAACCTAATCATGGCACTAATCACTAGGAAACCTTCGCTTTTAATTAATCATGCTTAACATGGTCATTATGCTCTCATAACTGGAAACAATAGTTCCAAATGTCAAAACATGCTTAAAGTTTTACCACAGATCATTTATGGGGAACATACATAAGTCTAATTATTTAGAATTTTTGAAGCAGTAATACCTATTTTTAACATTAAAAAAAAATTCAAGTAATTAACATGATGATTCACTAAAAATGAGTTTCACAGGGAACTGATGAATCTAACTATTTGAAAACATGTTCACAAGCACCCTAAATCCAAGGAAAAATACTGAGGCATAAATTCATAACATACCTATTTTCCCTGAATTAAATCCAACATAACATGCATGTTTAACAATAATAGAAATCCCAGTAATTTATAGGAATAATAATAAAAATATATCAAAATTTCATAAACTACTACACAGTACCTACAAGTTATGACAAAAAACCCTAAAATCCAACCTGCATTGAAAATCCCCGAAAAATCACTTCACATGCTCTTAACACAATTTTCTGGAAAATGAAGAACTTAACGGCAAGGGCATTGCCGTCAAGGGTGATTGGCGGTAGTACCGCTGCTGTCAAACCAGGAACTTGGCGGCAATGAATGTTGTCGTCAACCTCCTGTCTGCAGAAAGTACAGACTGAAATCAAAGAAAAAGGGAATTTGGGGGTCCAGAACACGATACAAAATTTGGTAAAAATTGTAAAACCCTAAGTGATAGGCACAAGCATGAAACCCCTAAGTTAATTGCCTTTGAAAAACTCCCTGAAGGTCGAATTTAGACGATGAAGCCTCCTCGGCCAAGCCAAAGAGGTGTTCTTCTCCAGCTTGATTCGACCTCCACACCTTTTTGGATAATCTCCCCATAAAGCAAGAGCCTCTCCACATTCTGTTGAGCCATCCTCTTGACAAAGAATGTCGATGTAGCTTTTGATTCGTTAGATTCCTCACCTCAAAGTGTCTCTCTTTTCTCTCTCTGAGCACTTAATAGTACCCTAACTGAGTAAAAGTTCTCCCTTTACAGAGACGATCAATATTTATAGGGTTTGGGTCGTGCTTTTAGTAGGAAAGGAAAACCTAAACCAATTCAGGCTTCTCAACTCTATCCATAAAGAAATTGGAGTTGGATCAGAAAAGGAAACCAAAACACACACAAAGATGTAGATGGTAATGTTGTTGCTGTCAACTCCAAGTTGATGGCAATAGATTATGCCATTAAGCTCCCAACGCCCAAAATCTGAAAAACTATGAACGACATCATAGTACGTCGTTAACCGATGGTTAACGACACACCGGTTTGCCATTAGGAACACTTGGCGGCACTGTTTGTTACAGCCAAGATGAATTTCAGCCAGTAGGATAAACACACACAAAAAATTATAAATGCATAGAAATCTAGGGCCTTACATTGTTTTTGGATTTCCTCTAATTTCTTGGCTTAATGGAGCACCTGCTAGTTCTCTTTAAATCGCATCAGCTTCCGTGGACTTGATTATCTTTTCATATACATGTCAGACCAACTAGACACTTTGTCAGTAACATGTCCGGTAAACCCGATGCGATTTACTGATCGATTGGTGAACCCCCTTTCCCCTTCGATTGGTCAACACGCTTCGATTGATGAACACTCGTGAACACATTAGGTTACCGAGACGAGATGTATATAATCGATTGGTGACTACATGAAAGTGCCGACTTCACTTAATGCAATTCTACAATTATAGATTGTTGACTAAAATAAGCATTTTGAAAAGCATCATCCTGTCTGACGCAATTTTGAGCTTCCATGTTCTTCTGCAATTTCCATTTTTAGTTTTTGGAAATACATATTGCCTTTCATAAACGCGTCTTGTACTGTGACGCGATTTCACTTTCTACATTTCCCTTTTGGCAATTTTCCATAAACCATTTTCAAAAATTGATAAAAGCGTCATCTACGGTTAACACCATTCAATTTCTATTTCTATTATAATTTGATTAGATTTGGAAATTCATGAGCATGTTCGGTTGGTCTGACGCGATTCAACTTTAAACGTGTCCACTGTCCCTGACACGATTTAGCATTTCAATCCACCTCGAACTTTGAGCATTAATCCTATATATACACCCTTGGTTCATCATTCCAAGAGGTTAGCAAGGTTGGCTAGTGCAAAGTACCATCCCCTTCTTTGTGAGTCGTGAGGGTCGTGATCAAGGTGAAGCCCTGCCGGATCCATGCTTCAACTCCATGAAGACTTGAAGTCTTCTTCCATTGAACAAGTAGGAGAAGCATCCACCGACACCCTCCTCCTCCTCCTCGCCATGCAAGCCATGCTCCCATCCACATAAAGGGGAAGCCAACCTCTTCTCCCTTTCTTGTCCTTGATTTAATTTTATTTATTCTTCTATTCAATATCTCTCTTTGCTCCCATCGTGAGCATCTCTTAATCTCCCACTCATCACCACACACACATATTATTCTCTCTTTTATATATGCACACCCACCCACCTATTTCTAGGGGTTTTAAAAGCCACAAAAAAGGTGTGTTCTTCTCTATGATCTTAGTTATCATTTTTATCAGAATTTGATGTCTACACAACATGGATAATCCATTCTTTATATTTTTTATGTTTTTTTCAAGGGTAATCAATTGAAGAAGCCTTCTATTGTGGTCGGTCATGTTATAGAATAAGGAGCAGACCTATGTCTTTCACAATCTCCCGGCTAAAAAGGAATTTTTTGTGATCACTCCCTTCTACCCCCTTTGTTTATTTACTCCTTTGAGATCCTCATGTTTCTGGAGAACACGATCACATCCGGCATTGTGCGCCTTCTGCTCTTTTTTTCATATTTTCTTTGTGGGACGAAAGTCAACAAAAGTCATAGTCCACAAATTGTCAATCACGGTGGGACTTCCTTTTGTTCATGCACCTCGTGCACGCTCTTTCATCCGTCAAAAAAGACTTCAAAAGAAAATAAAAAAGATAAAAAAAAAAATAGGAGTGCTTTGATCCATCTTCACCTTTTACGTGTTTTTACCTCCTGTTTCATACCCTTCAAAAGAGCATGTTGTGTGTGTGTGTGTGTTCTGCTATATTCCTCCTATTTTTCTCTTTATTTTTTGTTCTCGGGTGCCATCTTGATTTGCGTCCAACACAGAGGATGCGATTCACTCTTTGACCCTTGTTAGGTTTACTTGACGTGATTCTATGTATTTCGTGGTAGCTTGGTCTGACGCACTTTTGCTTTACAGTATGCACTTGAGGGACTAGACACGGGCCTGACAGTCTTATGGGACTTTCAAATCTACGTCCGGGGGAAGGGATGCAATTTACATCATTATCTACATCCACTATTGTGGACACGATTTTGAGACTGTTGGCAGAGGTTGTTTGCTTCGTTGCCTTGGGATTTTCTGCATTAGTTCTTGCATCCAGGGCATTCTTTTGGTTGGGGAGACCTACTCTCTCCATATCCTAGGCTCCACACACCTTCTTGTTAGGGCGAACTCTCCATTAGGCATTCCGTCCCTTTTGATTAGGGGACCCTCATCTAAGACCTCTGTAAGTCTCCGTACCTCATGGATTTCTCACGAGAACCGAGCAGGTTGTACCATTGAAGACGTGAGTTGGATGGCCCATAACATGGTGAGAGTGATTCTAGTTGTACCCCAAAGTTCCAATCCCAAATCCAACTTGGATCTCATCTGAAGTGAAACTCAAATCTTCAAATCCATTTAATTCATTTGGGAAAAACTCCTAAAAACAAGGCGTTAACATCACAACTTGATTGCTTAATCTCTGCAAGGTTGTATTCATTGATTAATATTTGATTCCTTGTGTGAATTTTTTGCCTTGATTTAAAATGAACATGACATATATCATCATACTTATATTAATGGCGACTGTGAGGATAGTTTCTTTGGCCATCCTTTCAACCTCAAGTCTGTTTGTCTTACCACCGTGAGGGACATCCTTCAACTTCTTACATACGATATGTCCACATCCCAGGCATTAATCGATCATATACTCCCTCCGTCTCCTCATGAGCCACTACCTGTCAGGAGCCTTTGTCTCCCCACAATTCACAATTATCAAATGTCTTAGATGCTTGGAAAAACTCACCCCTCAACAACTCCATGTTGTTTAATCATTCATGAGGGTGTTTCTTTTCCTTCCCCTCGGCACCCACCTTTGTACATTCCACCAGCTTCTGCACATCCACCTCATCATCCTTCTTCTCGACCCCCTGGCCTGTACAATCCTCGCCATCCGACTGATCCAAGCCATCTGATGGGCAGGACCCGTTGATTCCTAGCCTCCCTCATGTATCTCCTCACAACCCCACGAGCACATTACTCCCATGCAACAAGCTCTTCTCAATAAGTTGAATGCAATGGAGGAACAATTGAAACAAGTCTCTAATTCCAAGGGTAACCCGATGTCGCCATGTCGGCTCTCCCTTTCTTCTATATCCATCCTTCAAAGATGCCCATGTACCACTTGTATAATGGCATGGGATATCACATCCAAAAGATGGCAGCGGAAGGGATAATTGAGATGTAAATAGTCGGTAAATAAGCCTCTAGCAAGTGAGCAACACAAACCACACAACACACGTATGGTTTAGAGTAATAAATAAAACTAACTCTATTCCATTAACTTGAATATGGTCTGATAGATAAGTTGATTTAAGAAAAGGAAAATTACATATTTCTCTTCACTACCTACTACATGGTTCTAATGCTATCTAGAACACTGACTACTAGAAGCTATATACTTGACTCATAACTAAATCTTCTAAGGCGAAAGCTCTCTCATCAGTCTAGGTCTTCCTCAGTGTATGCAGGTTCTTCCACATCTATTTCTGGTTCTCCTGAAAAGTCAGAAAGTAGGTAATGAGTGCACTCGCCCAGTAGAATTTACATCTTTCAGCAATGATATAAGCATTTAACATTTTCAAAACTAGAAGGTATGATCATGATATGAACTATGCATTTTAAAACATGATGGTAAAACGTGTCTTGTAAGTCGTTGTAGATAGCAAGATATAAATAAGCGAGTATACAAGATTAACTAGCAAGAGAGTCGAGTTCAAGATGTCAAGATAGTGTAAGCAATGATCTAGCTAGATTATCAAGTTAACGAGCAAGAACAAGATAGTATGTAAACAAGATTGGCCATAAAACGAGCAAGCACGCTAGCAAGCATGTATTTCTACGAGCAAGATAGTTAGTTCACGAGTCATTGACAACCACTAAGGATCTATGCCACCATGGAATGCATATCATGAACACATGTAACGTGGTATATGTATCTAGCATTTATGCACAAGTACTCCTAACATAGATACAACCCCAGTAATCATATTATCCCATGGTTAATAATATATTTCTAGCTCTCTGCTGAGGGGTGCCAGATTGGAGCCCTTGGACACTCGTCGTGTCCGATCCAGCATCTCAAGTAATTTAAATGTAGATACTCACAATCGAGTATGGTCGTTTAACAAGAATTTTCAAGAGTTCAATAGTATGAAGATAGTTAAGGCAATAGTTAAAGAGTTCAGTCCGACAGCATAATGGTGTGTTTTCAATTTAGTCCAATCACTTATTAGTAACTTTGTCTTACGTTCAATAAAGGTGTACTCCATAAATCAAGATGAGAGGAGAAAGATCTTTCAAGAATATCTAGAGAAGAGAGGTACGTTGTCACACCCCACCAATTTAGCAGCAGAATAAATTGGGGAGACGTGAAGAAAGTACATAGTAGAGTAAAATGCACCGCAGTTGAATGATTCAGAGCATCTAATGAACAATAATTGGAATAAACTCTTCATCTCATTATAAAATACTAAGACTATTACAACCACTAATTCGGAGCCACTTCATTGAGCTCATTGACATCATTCCATTGGAAAAGAAATCGAAAACAACAACTACTAGACACCATTGTACTAGGGCAACTTCATCCACTTAATCCAGGTTGCTCATCACTCTGGTCGCGTCCCATTGGTGTGTGTAACGTCATCTAGCTTACCTGAGACACAATAACAAATAACGAAGGGTGAGCAATACACCCAGTAGGACTTAAATCTCGTGAATTAAGCAAGCTTTAAATAATTAGTACTTTAAAAGGTAGAGTAATTAATGATAGAGCGAGTCATGTAAATTCGAGAAAGTAATAGCACAAGTGACATGGTTCAGATAGCAGATGAATCAAGTATAGCACGATGATTAAAGTCAAGTCACGAATGAAACGATAACAACACGATGGTAAATAACATCAACTTCAAGCAATAGCAAGGAACATGTATAGCAAGGAGAGAGAAAGTAGTGGCCATATAGAGAGTAAATTGCACTTTGTTTGATTTTCTTATCAATCGAAATAGTATAGCACTTTTTATTAACTTCCGTCAATCGAGATTAATGGCACTTTGGTTATCCGTAGATAGCAGAGAGAGAATATAGCATTTTATCGTCAATAGACAACGAGAGAACATAGCACTTTGTGTTGATTGTCTTAGATTAATCTGATAGTATGGCACTGGATGTAATGCCGACATCCTGATCATTTAACTCCCGTGGGCAAATGGCACTTTCGGGCTCTCTCCCCAAGACCAGATCGGGCCCTATTGTGCTGACATTGGTTATGTTGTTTATCTTTAGACAATCAATTAATGCCCAACAGAGAGTACCAAGAAATAGATAAGAGTACTAGATGAATCGACGAGATAGTATAGTGAACGTGAATAGATGAGCGAGTACAGTATAGATGAGAGCTAAGGGACAATGCACGTAACACTTCAAGTAGCAGACGATAGTAACAGTTGCACAACACGTGCTATTGGTGTTGGCAGTCAGGTGGAATTCACTACCTTTCCACTGGCCATGTTACACACAGGTCCAGAGGTCCGGCGTGATTCAAGATAAGAGCGAACTTCTAATAGCCGTTTGGATCATGTTGATCCCTAAAGGGTATCATAGGTGTTAGGGTACAACCAGCTCATCGACCATGTGGGAATCCATGGATAGAGGAGACTTACAAAGGCCTTGAACAAGGATTTACTAGTCCAGTAGAAGGAATATCCGACGGAGAGTTCGTCCAAGTCAAGAGAGTGTGTACATAGAAACAACTGCTCGACGTTCTAGAGGAATTCTAGAATAGTGGAGCGTCGATAACGATATTCCCAAAACATTGCGAGAAACATAGACAAGTATAGGGCAAATTTTAAGTGGAATATTGCAATAAATTACCAGATAATTTATGAGAGAAATTCCATGCTAAGTGAAATTATATTGGTTGGTTCAAGCGTGTGCATGTGACATAGAGAATCAAGGAATATGAAAGGGTCATGTGAATGACTTTAATTAATTAAAATAGGTTCAAGATTAACAGCTTCGTTTACTGTGTTTAAGAGAGTTAACAGGGTAAAGGGTTACTATAGAAAGTCAGGAATTTCAGGAATAGGGGTTTCATGCAAAAAGCCCAGATCGCGACATACCCATATGAGGGTCGCGACAGGGTCAAAGTGGAACGCGACAGGGTCTTCTGAGGATCGCGACAGGTCTATTCGGTCAGGCGGCCAGAACGCGACGGCAGCCCCGGTCGCATTCAGAACGCGACGAGGAGTATTATCGTGATAGTCCTAAGAACGCGGCCTATCGGGCCGTCACGTTCGCAGGTACTATACCTGAGTTCGAGCTGGAAAAGGACAGTGCATAAGATTGTGGTCCAACTTTCCTTGTTTTGACACAGGGACGTTCAGAAAATCATAACTAATTGTACCGTCAATGTAAAATCATGAAACCATTGCAAATTAATCTAGACATGCGAGAGTACTTGTAGTAAATAGGAATTTGAAAATGAACATGGTTTCGGCATGGTTCAAACAAGTGTATTTACAAAGAACATGAAGTTATGTACAGTAGAGATCAATGATTTAATTCGAGCAATATGGTGAATGAGAATTAGGTCTTTCGGGGGCAAAAGATTCCATCAATCATCAGTATCTCCAATAAAAATCTCGAGGCTTGGGATAGAGTATTCAGGAAGATATGAATTAAACATGAAGGTTCAGGGCAAGAGGTTTGCAGGACTTCAAAATTCAATAAGAAAAGATTGGGTGCACGAAAAATTATGAAACGAAAGGGGTTTTGTTCCTGATGCATGGAACAATCTACAGACAAATTTAATTTGATTTTGCTCGTGAGAATGCCTACCTTTAGTCAATTTCCTCTTCTAGGGCTAGAACTTGAAGAACTCGGGTTGAAGCTTTGATGAAGCCTCCTTCCCACGAATTCTCCTCCTCCTTGGCCTCTCCTTCAAGTCCAGCAAGCCCCAGCAACATGTTAGGGCCGGTCATGGAGAGATTGGAGAGTATTTATGCTTGTTGCGTTGTTATTCCTAATAGGACTCTAACTCCTATTTAATTCCGAGATTTCCTATTTAATTCCACCTTCCAAGCTTGCCATGTCCAATTTGGGTTAGATTGGGATCCAAATTCGTGGCCAACCTATTAGGGTAGGTTTAGGAATCTAAATCCAACCCAAACTTCCTATTTAATGCATTAAATACCTCTTTTCTATTTAAGTAATAATTAAGTTACGAATTTAAGATATTTTTCTATTATTCCCCTTTTAAAATCCCTATTTTGGCCCACTAATTTATAATGGGTCCATTTAACAAAACCCATTACTTAATGGAATTTATCTTATGGAAATTTCCCCTTTTAATAGGAAATTTTGAATTTATTATATTTTCTTGAATTTATTCATGGGCTATGAGAGGTCTATTGGTCCAATTTCGAAATTGGTAATCATTACATGACATTGGAAGTCTCTTCGATAGGTTCATTTAATTTATGGGTGCGTTATCTTTCCGTGTTATGATTTTCCGACTTAGTTTCCTAATTTGGATAATTTGTCACGTTTCGACGTATACTCGGCCAATCAGATTTTTCATTGCACGAATTTCTTCATGGAACACATAGAGATAATATTTGTGGTTGATTCATAATTTTTACGGAATTTTTAGATGTGTTCTTGTACATACGATAATAATATGTATGTTTCTATTATTTGTTTTTATAGAAATTTATTATTTCAAATTTTTAAATAGTGAATTTTCCGGATTGTGACATACGTGCACACTAACTTCTAGGTACTTCAGTGGTACAACCTGCTCGTCGGCCATATAGGAATCTATGGTCAGAGGAGACTTATGGAAGCCTTGGTTAAGGGATCACTACTCTGGCAGAAAGAATATACGACAGATAGATCACCATAATCCAAGAAAAGGGGTGTCCTATCGTGCAAGTGTATGCACGCGTGTGAGAATCAATCATGTGTGTGTGTGTGTACCTGTAAATCCGATTATGGAAACTCATTTATGGCAAGTAACCAAAAAGCTAAATTATGAAATAAATCATGCATGATTAAGTTTACAAGTTGTCGTTTTCATTTTAGAAAGTTTAAGAGCAAGGCAAGCAAGTATGAGCAATCATCATGCAGAGAACACAGTCATTAACTTATGATCATCTAGAATCATATTAAGGTAATTACAACTTAATCATGGTTTGATTAATACATGCTAGCAGTAATTAACTTCGCATAAAAGAAACAAGACGAGAAAATGACGAGAAATGGGTGAAACAGGCTGACTGGCCCTCTGTGCTTGAAGTGAGACTAGTCCTGTCGCTTTCGATATGTCGTCTTCAGAATCTAGGTGTTAGGAGGTCTTGAGGGGGTGTTTTTGTATTCCAACTCAACCTAGGTTTGATACTTAGGTTTATCAAGAAATCAAAACTCTAGTGTAGTGATCCAAATAAGATGAACCCACTTTGGTTAGTTAGAAGACTTCCTAATTAAAGTACAAGAACAAGTAATCGAGAAACAATGGTCGTTTAGGAGGTTAATAAAAAGCATTGAGACTGTCTATGTGGATTTGACTAGTACTCATGTTCAGGCTAATACTCTTTGTACATATAATAAACCTTTTGGAAAAAAGTGCCAAATGAAACTAGACTCATAGGGAACAAGTTTTGAGTTGAGTGCTCGATCTGGAAATGACTCAAAAAAGATAGAGAATTCGTAAGACATATCAAGGTTCTAATAGGACAGCACAATGTTCTAAAAATGCAAGATTTAATCCACGAAATTCACATGATAGAAATTGGGGAAAACAATAAGAACATGATCTATACATATGTATGCAATCATGTACGAGTTTAATTAGAGTTTGGCTTAGAGACAACCTACCTTTGGGTTTAAAGAAATAGTCATCTCCCAGAAACCCTAGTTTGATAGGTCGAGGAAAAATGCCTAATACTCATGGATTATTGAGTAAAATTGGGAAAAATAGTACCATAAGAAACTAGACTCGAAGGTATTTCCAAGGATATATGTTTTTCTAAGTTTGGTTAGGTTTTACTATCCTTTGGTGATAAACAATACTCGTCTTGTGTTCAGGTCACTGCATATCCATGTTGAAGGTGTGCACAAGTTCTTCTTACTCTAGCCTTCCTCTCACAAATCCCAAGCCTCTAGAACCTCCAAGCATGTCCTTAGCAACCCTAGGGGTTGTCCCATGGGAGAGAGATGATTTATTTATAGGGGGATGGGTCTTTAGACGTCCTAATTGGATTAGGAAACGCAAGGTACGAGTTTAGGAAATCCTTCCATCCTTTAGAGATTTCTCTCCCAATTAGTGATGGAAACCTAATAAGAAACATTACTATGAGTTGTACCCACAAATTGGGCTCATTTGGAGTCAAATAAGTGTGTATTGGGTTAATATTTAACCCATTATTCTCATTTATTAAAATTTCTGATTTCGAGTAATTTATTCATGGCCCAAGAGTCATCTCTTAGCCCAATGTTCTTGATAGATGGCAAAGGAATGATGTTGAGAGTCCATCATAATTTTTATAATATTTTTGGAATTATTTTTATACATGTGATAATAGATTTCTGACTTATTTTCTAATTACGATAATAAGTCGGAATAATTCTTAAACTTGGCCCAGATAATTTTCTTATCCCAAATATCTTCATGAGTCATTTAGAAATATTATTTAGAGTTGAACTATCATTTTTACCTAATTTTTGACGTATTTTCGTACATACGATAATGGTGTGTATCTTATTACTATTTTAGATTATTAAACTATCAATTTTTTAATTTATCTATACTTTTAAATTATGGTTATTTCGGGGTGCTACATCCTCCCCCACTTAAATAATTTGGTCCCCAAATTCATGGACATGATATATGTGGAGAGGAAGATTCAGTTACTTGTGAATAATTCTAAAAATTTCTTCCGCATTGCTTCCTCTGTTTCCTATGTGTCATCCACCTCCAAGCGTTGGTTCCACCGAATTTTTACCAAAGGTTCCACTTTGTTCCTTAACTGACGCACCTCGCGATCTATTATTTCAACTGCCTTATGTTCATATGTCCCATCTTTATGGAACACCAAGTTTTCATAGTCATGATGTAATAGGATCATGTACATATTTCTTTACCATAGATATGTGGAACACATTGTGTACGCCATCCAGTTTTGTAGGTAATGCCAAGCGGTAGGCAACCTCACCAACTCTTTTGAGGATCTCGAAAGGGCCAATGAATCTCGGTGATAATTTATCTTTGATCACAAATTTCTGATCCCTTGACATGGAGATATTTTTAAAAATACATGATCGCTGACTTGAAATTCCAAATCTCTTCTTCTAGTATCTGCGTGTAGGCCTTTGGCCTCTGCTGCACTACTACCAATCTTTCTTTGATGATTTTCACCTTTTCTGTGGTTTCTCTCACTAGATCTGGACCTAGTAGTTGCTTTTATCTAACCTCATACCAACAAATCAGAGATTGACAACTCCTACCATAGCGTGCTTCGAATGTTGCTATTTGAATGCTGGCCTAATAGCTATTATTGTAGGCAAAATTAACAATAGGTAAATGTCCATGCCAACTACCTCTGAAAATTAGTACACAAGCTCTGAGCATGTCATCTATCAGCTAATTGGTTCTTTCAGTTTGACCATCAGTTTGGGGATGGAATTTGTGCTAATTTTTGGTTTGGATCCCAAGGAATAATGTAGACCTTTCTAAAATGGGATGTAAATCTTAGATCTCGGTCAGACATGATGGATGTAGTACTCCATGTAATCTGACGATTTCTTTTCACTTATAGGCTGCTAAAACTTCAACAGTCAACTTATTCTTATCTGGCAGGAAATGAGCAGATTTGGTCAAGCGGTCGACTATCACCCATATTCCATCGAATCCACTTCTAGATTTGGGCAATCTAAAAATGAATTCCATCCATACACCTTCCCATTTCCATGCTGGAATCTCAGTGGTTTGAGTTTCCCTGCCAGTCGCAAATGTTCTACTTGGCGTGTTGGCAAGTCAAACACCAGGCGACATATTCCGCCACTTTCCTCTTCATATTAGGCCACCAAAAATTTCTCCTCAAGTCTTGGAACATCTTAGTGGTTCTAGGATGAATAGTATACCTTGTCTTGTGAGCTTCATCCATGATGGTTTTCTTTGTCCACCATTATCTGGTACACAGACTCTCCCTCGAACAATAATCTCCCATCTTCTGTTACAGAGAAGTCTGGACTTTGGTCCAAATTAGCCTTTATTTCTACAAGTATGGGGTCATTGTCTGAGCGTTTGAATGTCTTCAAGTAATGTGGATTGTGCTCTAATATTGGCAATCAAGCACCCTTTCTCCTTAGTTTCAGCATCTAAATCAAGCTTGGCAATTCTTCTAGTAATCGCCATTCTCATACCATGAGATTTGATAGTGTAACCATGGGTTCCTACTAATGGCATCTGTGACAGCATTTGCCTTGCCTGAACGATATTGGATAGTGAAATCAAAGTCTTTCAAATACTCCACCACCTCTGCTGTCTCATGTATATATCTTGCTGAGAAAACAAATATTTCAAACTTTTAAGGTTAGAAATACAATGAACTTCTCACCACACAAGTAATGGCGTCATATCTTCATAGAGAAGACTACAGTCGTCAGTTCTCGATCATATCGGATAATTATCTTTGTGCTTCTTCAATTTTCAGGAAGCATAGCATATCACCTTCCCATTTTGTATCAATACACAACCAAGGCCGATTCCTGATGCGTCCGTATACTTCAAAGATCCCTCCTGCTACAGGTAATGTCAGTACAGGCACCAGAGTTAAATGTTCCTTCAAGGGTAGAAAGCTATCATCACACTCAATTGTCCAAGTGAATGGATTCTCCTTTCTTGTAAGTCTGGTTAATGGTACAACTATATTTGAGAAATCCTTAATGAAGCATCAATAATAACCAGCCAGTCTTAGGAAACTTCTGATTTCAGATATAGATGTCGGTCTATCCCAATTCTTTATAGCTTCCACTTTTGAAGGATCCACAGATTTTCCTTCCTAGATATGATGTGGCCAAGGAACAACACCTCCTCTAGCCAGAATTCACATTTGCTCAATTTAGCATAGAGTTGGTGATCCCTATCACTTGTAGAGTAGTCTTCAAGTGTTCTTCATGCTCTTCTATTGTCTTGGAGTAAATAAGAATTCATCAATGAATACCACCATGAACTGATCTAAGTTGGCCATATATGTTGTTCATGAGCTACATAAAGACCACTGGAGCATTAGTCAAGTCGAAAGGCATAACTACAAACTCTTAGTGATCATATATACTCTGAAAGGCGGACTTGTGTATGCTCTCTTCCTTGATTCGCAGCTGATGGTAGCCTGATCTTAAATCAATCTTGGAGAAATATTGTGTGCCAGAGATTTTATCAAATAGTTCGTCTATGCACGGTAGTGGATACTATTCTTGATAGTTAGCTGGTTCAACTGACGGTAGTCAATGCAAAGCCTCATTGATCTGTCCTTCTTCCTAACAAATAGTACCAGCGCACCATAAGGGGATGTGTTGGGCCTGATGAAACCCTTATTCAGTATTCTTGTATCTACATTTTCAACTCCTGTATTTCAGTAGGGGACATGCGATATGGTGTTTTGGATATAGGTGCTGCCCTGGGTAGTAACTCAATGGTAAAGTTTACCTCCCTTCGAGTGGTAACCAAGTAAGTCTTCTGGAAAGACATCTGGATAGTCTTTGACAATGCGGATTTCTCCTAGGTTGGACTTCTTTTGTTCCGTCACAATGACCAAGACAAGGAAGCATCACAACCCTGGTTGATCAGCTTGGAACTTTAAGACATAAGATAAGAATATGATGTTTTCTAATAACGAACGCTGAGAAGGAGAGACTTGTGAATTGGTCTTGCAAAGGTAAACCTCCTATGATGACAATTGACATTCTTTTTTTTTTTTTTTCAACGAAAAGGACACAGGAGCGAAAGCTAGCTAAGTGCGCTATCCCCCAGCAGGGGATAACGTTCTCACTCCCCTAGCCCTACCCTGCGCCTGAGATTTTATATATATCAGAAATAACATACAAATACCAGCGGGGCATACCCCTGATCAAACAATCACAACAATCTAATAGATGGGAGTCCAGATTTATCAAGAACAACTGGACCTTTACAGCTGGTAGGGAAAGAGGAAGAGGAGAAAATCGATTTATGCTTAGTGTGGCAAGCATGAGTCGCTAAGGAATCAGCCACTCTGTTATCTTCCTAAAGATATGATCCACCCCAACATGCATCTGTAGAAGTAAAGAACGAGCCAGGTTCCACCACCAGGAACACCTCCAGGACGGGCACTTGTCATGAGTAAAGGACTGGACTAGAACAAGAGAATCAGAGTACACAACGTAACATGCAAACCATGAAGCTCAGCCAATCTCAGGCCATCGGTAAGCGCACGAACTTCAGCAAGCAAACTATCTCCCTAGCCATAGAAAAAACTAAAACTCAGAAGGACCTCGCCAGCTGGATTACGCGAGCAGCCTCCCCACAACGCCCGGGTTCCCTTTGCACGCACCATCCACATTGAGACAAACACCCTGTTTGGGAGGGATCCACCTGACAATCTGTGGAGTCTTGAGTTTGACAGTAGGTTTAAAACCAAAGGAAAGCAAAACCGCCATGTACTCAGCCGAACAATCATGCTTAAACTTGACACCCTGAATGGCCACACTCACAGCATATCTGATATCCGCCATAATCTTCCCCACAGGCTTATGAACAGAATCAACCTCTTAGCACATCTATACTTCCAGATCTCCCAACAACGAGAAGCAGAACGTAAACCGAAATAAATCCCATGGCGCTATTACAATTAACAGTAGAAATGATGTTCCATAAGGTGGATGTTATGTGCGATCCAAAAAGCTGACCATGGAGGAGAGGGCGAGCCCAGTCCCAAAGCGAAACCGCCAGGTCCCCCTTGAGGAAAAGATGATCTAAATCTTCAATAGAGGGGGACGAACAACTGGAGCAAGAAGACACTAGATAGATACCACAATCCGATATTCTGTCATCTGTGGGCACCGCACGATATAAGAGACGCCATCCAAACAAAGCAGCCCTGGGATTGAAAGTATGGTTCCATATTTTAAGAAGAGAAGGGCGGTGAACACCATGCGGCCTAAGGGCCCTGAAGGCGGACTTGGTGGAGAAAGACCCATCAGCACTACTCATCCAAACACACTTATCAGGAGCATTCGAAATGTCAATATTGTTCATTAAAATCTCAATCGCAGCATGATTCCTCAGAGGGTGATTCATGTTGGCCGCTACTCCTGGACAGAAGTGAAGTGGTACTGATTAGGAGCATTGATTAAAGAGATAATCGGGACGTTGCCAGTCCAAACATGCTTCAGGATATCAATATTCTTGCCATCACCCAGGATCCAACGGCTATTTTGTAAGATAATGGAATGAGCAGCATTAAAGACTTCCTTGGGAATCCCTGTAGGGAAGACCTTGACAACTTCATTAGACCTGGAGTCCAAGAATCTACTTTAGCATAAGCAGACCATAAAGTTTTGCCATGAATTGCATTCCAGATGATTTAGCCATGAGAGAGATTTGAACATGCCACATACTTCTAACCCCCAGACCCTCCTTCATGTTTAGGCTTGCATATTCGATCCCAAGAAATCCAGTGACGTTTTCTACTTTCCTCACCACCATTCCAGAAGAAAGAAGCACAAAAGCGATCGATCTGCTGAACAATGGACTTCGGCAAGCAAGTGGCTGAAGCAACATAAATCGGGATTGAACACAAAACCGAGTTTATGAGAACAATTCGACCAGCCTGAGAAAGCAATTTAGCTTTCCAGAAGCCAACAAAGTATTCACCTTATCAATGATGTGCTTGTAGTGGGAGACTAAGGATCGCCCATGACTGATCAGAACCCCCAGGTACTTTAGCACCCCTCCTCCTTACGAAATCCTGTTAGCACTTTTATTCGGGCACCTGAACCAGCTGAAGCTTTAGGAGAAATAAGGAAACTACTTTTAGAAGCATTCACCTTTTGACCAGAAGAGACCTCATACGCCTTTAGGAAGGAAAGAAAGTTTTTGATGTTGTTGGTCTGGCCATTCATAAACACAAGAGTATCATCGGCATACAAGAGGTGGGATATCTGCATACAACCACGAGGTCCTCTGTAAGGTTGCAGGACGCCTGAAGACTGAAGAGCTCGCAGTCCTCGACTTAAAGCCTCCTCCATGATGATAAATAAAGCAGGCGCCAAAGGGTCACCCTGGCGGAGACCCCTTGAAGACTTAAGAAGCCCACCTGTTGACCATTAAAGAGTACAGAGAACCAGCAATTACTAACCATCATACCCACAAGGAAACAAACCGGAGAGGAAACCGAAACTCCGAAGCACCGCAAACAAAAAGTTCCACTCCACTCTGTCATAGGCTTTCATCATGTCCAATTTGAAGATAACATTTCCCCCCCGAACCTTCCTACCAATATCCTTCAACATATGCCTGGAGATTGATACATTCTCAATGATAGAACGACCCCGAACAAAGGCCCCTTGCTCTTCAGAAATTATAATAGGCAGAAAAGGAGAGAGGCGATCAGAAATAATCCTGGAGATTATCTTGTAACAGAAATTGCACAGGCTGATAGGGCGAAAATCACCGAAGGTAGTCGGATCCTTCACTTTTGGGATCAAAGCAATAATAGATGAGGCCGCCCCACGGGGTAAAGGAAGACCCTTAAAAAAATCCTGAACAGCCTGGACCACATCATCACCAACTACATCCCAACAGATAGAATAGAAAGCTCCAGTAAAACCATCCGGTCCCGGAGAACCTTTCCCGTTCATGATCATAACAGCCGCCCTGACCTCATCCCTACTGGGAACTTCACAAAGAAATAAATTCTGGTCTTCTGAAATAATAGAAGGGATTACCTGAAGGAGATCATCGTTCACCACCGTATTTTCTGATTTAAGCAAACCTTCAAAGAATGAACTTGCAGCACCTTTGAGAAGTTCCTGATTATCACACCAATCATCTGAACCTTCAATCTTGAGCCTGTGAATGTAATTCTTTCTACGATTAGCCTTGACAACTGCCTGGTAAAAGGCGGTGTTTCTATCCCCATTCTGTAGCCATGACATTCTAGCTTTTTGACACCACATTTTCATCATTCACAAGCGCTTGCCGAAGTCTAGCATGTGCTGCAGCATATGCATTCTATTAGCTTCAGTAGGAAGAAGGTCAAAATTCTGTTCGGCAGTAGAGACATCAAGCTCAGCTGCAATAATGGTTTCCTGAATGTTCCCGAACACATTTTTATTCCAATCACGTAAAGCCAGCTTGACCGCCCGAAGTCTACAAGTGAGGGTCTCAAAAGCATAAACTTTAGGATGAACACTTTTCCAGGCGGTAGAAACCACAGACATAAACCCCTCATGAGACGCCCAGACCTCCTGAAAATGAAACGGCTAGGCAACTTGGATATAGCCTTCTGCTCAATTAGTAAAGGCGCATGATCAGAAACCCCCCTCGGGAGATGCCGAACCACTGTATCCGGCAAAACATCCTGCCACGCATTATTAAACATAGCTCTATCTAAACGAGCCCTCACTGACGCACTACCAATACATTTATTCGACCAAGTAAAGGCCGACCGATATACCCTGCATCAATCAGCCCAGCCGCCATAATAAAATCATTAAAGTCAGACATAGAAGAATTACTAGCAGGATTCCCACCAAGCTTTTCAGAATGCTATGAAATACAGTTAAAGTCTCCGCTAACTAACCACGGAACATCAGGGTTATTATGAGCAAAATTGATTAAATCAGCAAACAAATTTCTTCTCTCCCTTGATTACAGTCCGCATACATAATAGTGATGTAGAATTTACCGTTGTCAATATTGCACACCAGCGTGATAAACTGATTAGAAGTAGAAATAACCTGAATGTCCTCCTGCTCCCTCCAGAAGACCCAGATATTAGACTCCTCCTCCATGTTTCCTGCATAACCATTCAAACGCAAAGAGTTGCCCAGTGGTTTTGCTTTACTAAAGTCTGTTTTGGTTCAGAAATTCCCACAATCAACGGAAAAAACTTCTTGACTTTCTTCTTCAAACTATTCCGGGAAGCTGTATTGGCAACCCCTCTAATATTCCAGATCAATAATGGACTATTCATGAGGACTGGTAACCATCTCTAGCACCAACGGCTTTCGCCTTAGATCTCGTCGTCACCCACGATCAACATTTGTATTTGCCTCCCTGTTAATCTCCATGTCTGGCTCAAGAAAATCTTCTCTCGGACCCTTACAGGAGCTCCTCCTCATCAACAGATTTAACCGCAGGACCACGTGAAGAAGAGGCCCCAGCCAAGTCTGCATGCAAGTTACCACCCGAGAGAATACCATGCACCGGCTGTGGGGAAGAAATAACTGATCAGCCGCCCGACGTGCACCTTATGCTGATGCGCATCGGGGAGAGAGTTTGATCTGTTCACCGAATCCTGCTGTTTTGTCTGCTGCACCTACACTGAGTTCTGCGTGTCCATCTGAATGTTATCATGAGCATTATCCTGAAGAGAAGCAAATTGGTTGTATCCTGAGGATTATCCTGAGGAGAATCATTATTATCCTTCTTTTGTCAAGCTTTTTTGTAACCTAACTTACTCGGTTTCTTCCACTCTTTATCAACCTGATCTCCGGTGACCTTAGGATAAGCATCCCAGTAGTAACAACCTCTGGCGAATCTTTCTTTTTGCATTCACCCAAAAGGTGCTCGAGTTTGTGACAGAAAGAGCAAACCGATGGAATTCTATGAAAGTTTACCTTTTGCCAGAAACCGTCATTGTCGCATCCAATCCAAATGCGGTCCGATCTGGTCTTTTTGATATCAAGTTCCACCGATACCAACGCCTCCTGTGTTTGTGTCATGGCCTTTGTAACGTCATGAATCTGCAGCACCGTACCGAAGTTCCCTGCAATCGACTTCAAGAAACCCTCATGATAAAAGTTCACAGGCAGCAATGGAAACCCGATCCAGACAGGAATATAGGTGGGGTCATAAGAACAATCAAAAGTCGGGTCCCAACGAAAAAACCGGAATAAATATCCTTTATATAAAGGCTGCGACGGAGGAGGACCTTGAGGAAATCTTCTTCATCATCAAAGCGAAACAGGAGGTGTCTTGGATTAAGAGTGCTAATGATGAAATCTTTAGATAGCATGAGACGCTGAGAAAGGCATGATTTAATCTCCGGAATCGAAGATCTGCCATAAGAGCATTTGGCGATAATTGCATTCTTGAACGGGATCACAGATCTCTCTATTTCCTCTTTAGAAAAGTAGATTGCTGGCTCTCCTAGATCAGTAAACGCAGGGCTCTTCACTTCAATGGTCACCACCAGAGGGGGGTTCGACGCAGCTAATATTTGCACATAAGACTTCCTTGGAGCCTCCTCGGACCCCATTGCAGCGGCAGTCGACGTGCATGGCGATGGTGCCAAAGGTGCTTGCCCAGAACTTGGACGCCTTGCACCACGACCGAGACGCCTGCATGGCCTGACAATTGAAATTCATGTCATATTTAATCAACCAATCGACGCCAAGTATAGCATCGTGCTCCTTCATATCTAAATAGAAGAGATTGCAGGGAGATTCTGCCCTCCAATCACGGATTCACATGTGAGTAAGCAGTGGGTGAGTTCATGTTCAGAGCCAAGAGGAGACACTACAGTGATCTTTGAGTTCATGGGGACTAGTTTTACAGGCAGGGTTGCAGCAAATGCAGATGAAATAATAGAGTATGCGGCTCCAGTATCAATCAAGATGAAACTAGGTTGAGAATGAATAAGGATTGTACCTTCCACCATACCTTCTTCCCTGGGGAGTTCCACTTCCACAATGGCATTCAGGCATACTTGACGCCTTAGCATATTCTGCCCCTTTCCGGCTGATCCTTCAGCATAGGATAGTCAGGTATGCGGTGATCTCGACCCTCGCATCTCTAGCATGCTCTGAGCTTCTTCCAACATTCTTCAACTCAGTGTCCTACCTTATCACAAAAGTGACATTTCTCAACTAATTGCCTTCCTTCTATTTTGACATTCTTTTCTAGAGCACAATCTTTTCTCACAATCGGCCTCTTATTGTGTTGTTGTTGTTTTTGTTGTTGAGAATGGTCCCAGTTGCATTGGTTTCTCCTTTCTTCACAAAGGTTGGCTTGGCGGTCTCCTTCCCTCTGTAGCTCTCAAACTTTGCCAAGGTATCCTCAATCAGTTGGGCTCGCTGGACCATCTCTGTGTATGTACGGATGTTGAGTGGTCCCAACTTCCCAATAAATATGAGCCGCAGTCCATCCTTGAACCTATGAGCCTTTAGCTTTTTAGTGCCCACCAAATGTGGGGCGTACTGAGTTAGACGAGAGAACTGGGCCATATTCAGCCACAGACAATCCCCTTTGCTTCAATGCGGAAAACTCAACCACCTTTTTCTCTTGAACTCTCTCTGAGAAGTATTTCTCCCTGAATAGCTCTAAGAACTCTCCAGCCCAATTCGTTAACATTAGGTAGATGGGCTGATGGGGCTTCCACCAGGTTCTGGCATCCTTGTTCAGCTAGAAGGTTTCCGTATGACCTTCTCCCCCTTCGTGCACTGCATACTTGGAATATTCTTTCCATTTCTTCAATCCAGTTTTAAGCTTCATCCAGGTCGGGTGACTAGAAAAAATGAGTGGGTTCAAACTTCTGAAAATGTGATGTAGATCTCTAGCTCCAACTCTCGCCCCAGCTTGGGTTCCTGCTTGCAATACATTTTGTAGGGCCTGCGTAAGTCCTGCAATTGTCTCTTGCATAGCTTGCCACTGAGTGCAGTTACCGGCCATTGGTAAGGAATAATGAAGTTCATGAGAAAAGGATGGCAACCAGTAAGGTTCTTAGAAACACATATACTTATGGGTACGGGTGTTTAGTTTGAAACTAGCCTATCCCTATCTCTACCCAATCTAACCAGGCACTATGTAATATCCTTGACCTAAGTTCTTGGGTATCACTTAATCATGGACTCAAAAATCTATTTTGTACTTAGGCTTGATACCACAAAACTATCACATCCCAAAGATGGTAGCGGAAGGGATAATTGAGATGTGAACAGTCAGCAAAAAGCCTCTAGCGAGCGAGGAAGACAAACCATACAACACACGTATGGCTCAGAGTAATAAACAAAACTAAGTCGACTCAAGAAAAGGAAAAGTACATATTTCTCTTACTACCTACTACATGGTTCTAATGCTCTCTGTAACACTCACGACTAAAAGCTATAATACTTGACTCATAAACTAAATCTTCTAGGTGGGAGCTCGCGCATCACTCCAGGTCTTCCTCAGTGTATGTAGGCTCTTCCACATCTATTTCTAGTTCTCCTGAAAAGTTGGAAAGTAGGTAATGAGCACACTCGCCCAGTAGGATATACATCTTCTAGAAATGATATAAGTATTTAAAACAATGCGGTAAAAAACATGTCAAGCAAGTCGTTATAGATAGCAAGATATAAACAAGCGAGTATACAAGATTAACTAGCAAGATAGTCGAGTTCAAGATGTCAAGATAGTGTAAGCAATGATCTAGCAAGGTTGTCATGTTCACGAGCAAGAACAAGATAGTATGTAAAGAAGATTGGTCATCTAATGAGCAAGCAAGCAAGCATGTAACAAACATGTATTTCCACGAGCAAGGTAGTCAGTTCACAAGTCATTCACATGCACTAAGGATCTATGCCACCTTGGAATGCATATCATGAACACATGTAATGTGTGGTATATGTATCTAGAATTTACATGCAAGTACTCCTAGTGTAGATGCAACACCACTAATCATTATACCCATGGTTATAGTATATTTCCAGCTCTCTGCTGAGGGGGGGCTAGACTGGAGCCCTAGGACACTCACCGTGCCCAATCCAGGATCTCAAGTAATTTAAATGTAGATACCCACAATCGAGTATAGCCATTTAATAAGATTTTTCAAGAGTTCAATAGTATTAAATAGTTAAGGCAATAGTTCAATAGTTCAGTCTGGCAGCATAACGGGTGTTTTCTATTTAGTCCAATCATGTGAGGCCTTGGGCCTAATTGGACCATTAATGGGCCTTTCGGCAATAGTGCTTGTTGACGGCAAGACCAATTGTCGTCAACCTTGTGTTGACAGCACTGAAGGTGCCGTCTAATGGGTGTTGGCGGCATAGGGTTGTGCCGTCAATAGTGTCTTGCAACAACAAATGTTGCCATCTAACCAGATTTCTGGAATTTTTTGAGTTTGGAACTTGACGGCAATGGATGTTGTTGTTAAGTTTAAGGCGGTTCGGTTAACAACAACCGAGGTTGACGTCAACTTGAACCGGTCTATTTTTATGTGGCAACCCAAGGCCCTCCATTTCCACCTTTTCCCCTTATCCACATCACCAATTTACCTCTCTCCTACTCCACTACTTCCAGTGGCCGACGGAGCTCGTGGGGAGGTCACGGACTCGTGTTGCCTTGGATCGGGCAACGACG
>JACBKR010002572.1:0-34204 GCA_014218235.1 Colocasia esculenta | reverse complement strand
GATGGCAAAAATGATAGTTGACATCTGTAATAAATGGAACAAATAGGTCCCATGGGATTCTGTATCATCATCTTATCAAGACAAATGCAAGATGAACATTCTCATATGTGCAAGGATTTTATATTTATCCTTTTATCAAGGATAAGGCAAGATAGACATGATATATGCATGGATTCTCAAACAAAAAAAAATATGTTTGTAGTTTATGCAGTTTGCTGCAGCCCCTGGGAGAGCTAGCAAATCATCCCAGATGCTTGAGTAAGATCAGGTGCATACCTTTAAAATGGGAAAAAGGGCCCCAGGCTGTCCATATGAGAAAAGGTTTTCTTAAAAGAAGTAAAAATTTCACAGGAGTTTCTTGGCAAATCATATATATAGTTCCAATGCTTATTTATCAATTTCTTTTGCAGCATGACTTTATGGGGATATCTCCAGCCTTTTATTAGCAGAAGTATCTTTTGTTATTAAATAGGCATGAGGCTTGGCACTAGATTGTGATTCCTAGGTATTGAGCTTCCAAGTGTTAAGGTGTGAATGTGTGATGCTTCTGGACATTGAGTTTGATATTTTTTTGCAATTGTTAGATGTTCAAAGCAACACCTCTCATGTGGCTCCACAAAGGGGATCAATTCATTGTGATAGGTTGACTGCAATCCCAGGTAATGTTCGTTTATATTACTTCACCTAAAGCAAATTTCGATTAGTTGCAATTATTAAATATTATACTTTGCGATAAGGGTCTGATAAATTTTTTTACACTGAATTATCTTTGCCACTTTCCTTCACTTCTGACTGTCCATGTGTGAATGTTCACATTTGTATATGTGCAATATTTGGTGAGTACAACTCCAGATATTATTATTTTTGGATGGCAAAAATGATAGTTGACATCTGTAATAAATGGAACAAATAGGTCCCATGGGATTCTGTATTCATAATCTGATCAAGACAAATGCAAGATGAACATTCTCATATGTGCATGGATTTTATATTTTTCCTTTTATCAAGGATAAGGCAAGATAGACATGATATATGCATGGATTCTCAAACAGAAAAAAAAATATGTTTGTAGTTTATGCAGTTTGCTGCAGCCCCTAGGAGAGCTAGCAAATCATCCCAGATGCCTGAGTAAGATCAGGTGGCATACTTTGAAAATGGGATAAAGGGCCCCAGGCTGTCATATGAGAAATGGTTTCCTTAAAGAAGAAAAAAATTAAAAGATGGGTGGGTCTGTCACCCTGGGGGGGGGGGGTTCTAAAAGCACCACCACCACTGGAATTAAAAGATGGGGGGGTCTGTCACCCTCCCCTGTTCCTGATAACAAAAAATCGGCCTTTCCTCATTCTCTATCCACATTGCTACACTTCTGTTCAAGTGAAACCCTGACTCAGTATCACTGAGCATAGGAACTTCCTGGCCAGCCATCTTTCCCCACTCTCCCATGCATCAATATACTTCACTTAACTCACAGAACGAGTGTAGTTTTAATCCTTTCCCATGTTTTTTGAAAAAAGTATCAAGCAAAATTCAGATTCCAACGCATCACTCCACCATTCTACCTTAACCATTTAAAAACACATCATTTGAAGCAAACTGTGTATTTCCAATCCTAACATATTAACAATCTGTAAAGAAAAAAAAGTGTCTTAGGCAAGTGCTGAACTTAGCAAACAGTTCATATCTATAACTCTCACCCTAAAAACATAACAAATATTTTAGTAGCATGTTGGAATGAAATAGCTTAATGTTGATTGAATATTTCTTGTAGACAGTGCCAATTTTGATAGGTTTAATGCATGATACACACTCAAGTTAATTGAACACACCACTTAACCTGTAAAAATCAAACAGTACATACTCAAGTTAATTAACACACTCAAGTTAATCTCAAGCTACACACTCAAATCTATACACATGATAATCAGATGATGAAATCTATACTTCTCTTAACTCACATTGAAATCTATACATAGGAATGAAGTTGGATGGTAAATGAACATTTATCATTTTGTGAATGGAACTGGAATAAGCAAATGGCTTCATACATGACTTCCCACCTGTTCTAGGTTTTGACTTTGCTTATTTCCCATTTTCTTCAGCTAGCTTCTAGATATAGATCCATATAACTGCAATCTTGGATATAAGAATTAATTGTCTTCTTATGTCAATGTTACCTGTGATGGTATTGGTAAACCTGAAGGAAAAGCATCAGTAGCTCATCCCTCCATTTGCCATAGAATGGAATGAATATGAAAGGATGCAAGTCTATCTAGTGCTTGATGTTGATGGTACAAAGGAAAAGTATTGTCTGAAAAAGGTAAAAGATGATTAAATACAGTCATCATGTTAACAAAAGAGCTTAATGATACTTTGAGGCCTGATTTGAAAACATGATAAGCAATCTTCAGCTAGCTTAACCCCTACATTTTGCTTTCCCAGTTTGTTACTGTCTACTGATTGGAATCCTGCCCCAACAGGCCAGATAGTTAACCATGTGCCTTTTCAAGCCCCTGATTAGCCTATCTGGCAATTAAATGGCAGAATATCCACATCTACCTGTTTCCAAACCAGGTGTAGGTTAAAATGGTAGAGTTATGCAATAATCCCCTCAAGAATTATGTATATGCAGGAATAATGAATGTTAATGATTGTGCAATTATGAAGAGTGGGTATATGGTCAGTTTTTGTATAGATCATTAACCATATTATATTCCACAATAATTGCTTGGCACTAGATTCAGATTCCTAGGTATTGAGCTCCAAGTGTGAAGGTGCTAATGTGTGATGCTTCTGGACATTGAGTTTGATATTTTTTTGCATTTGTTAGATGTTCAAAGCAACAGCTCTCATATGGCTCCCAAAGGGGATCAATTCATTGTGATAGGTTGACTGCAATCCAGGTAATGGTTCATTTATATTACTTCACCCAAAGCAAATTTCGATTAGTTACAATTATTAAATATTATACTTTGAGATAAGGGATTCTATATTTATCCTTTTATCAAGGATAAGGCAAGATACACATGATATATGCATGGATTCTCAAACAGAAAAAAAAAATATGTTTGTAGTTTATGCAGTTTGCTGCAGCCCTTGGGAGAGCTAGCAAATCATCCCAGATGCATGTATCTGAAATATGTCCTACATTATATCTGAAATTTCTATGAGTTTGATGCTTTTTGTGTCCAAAAAATAAGTTTGATGCTTGGATTATCTTTTTCTATCCAGATAAGTTTGAAAAAATAACTCTATGTTATTATACAATGGTTTGTATGTATCTGAAATATGTCCTAAATTATATCTATTTTTTTCCTGAGTTTGATGCTTTTATTTTATCACTGTTGATCTTTCTATTAAAGAATGCAAGAGAAATAGAGTTTGTGATACACATTCCATGAGACATGTTTGCATGTATTTGAAAGATATCTGAAATTACATCTGAGTTATGTTAAAGCTTCCTGTCAGTCATATGTCTTTATTTTAGATTTTGTTTCAAAGAAGAGACGTACCATTCAGCATCCACGCACACTTGGAACTATTGTTAATAGAGTTGATGAGAACCTACTCTTCAAGATCCTAGTAAGTCTGCTAATTGCACGCCCCAGTCACCTGATGAAGAACAAGAGGGCAATTTTGAAAATATACATGTAAGCAACTCTATCCACATAGAGTCTTCAAGATCAACTACTTCCATAGTAAAGAGGACACGAGGGCCAATATCTAAGTCAGCATGTAAACCCCCGAATGGGAAAAAATGGAAATGCATGTTCATTCATCGTCAACCAGTTGGAGAAGAGGCTTCAAAACTTGCTGAAGTTCTTGGATTGTATGCAAGAAATGACAATTACTTCCAACCTTACAAGGAGTGGTGGGAACAATCTAAGCAAAGCTTGAATGATGTCATGAAGGAATTATTGGCAAGTTATTTTTCCTCATCTTAAATTATTGTATTGCTCTTATGTGATATAATACTACTAATGATTCAATCATACAGGTGGAATATGATTTTGTTGATGAAGAGGGGATGCCTGCCATATGGTTGATGTCACTAAATTTTGTGACTACTCAATATCTAATAAGGTAAAAGAGTGGCGTGCAACATTGAAAAAGGCAGGATATATGATGGGCATTAATGGGGAATTTTCTAAGACAGCACCCAATGAAAGGGTATCCCCAGAAACTTGGGATTTACTTCTGCAATACTGGAAAAACCCAAAGAAAATACAAGAAACAGAAAGAAACAAGAAAAATCGTGCAGAAGAACAAGCAACACATACACTTGGGGCAAATCCATTGCCCATCATCATCACGAACAAGTAAAGATTTTTATTTTTTCATTATTAGGATTTATAGATTTTCAGTAATCTTAGAACTTATATGTTTTCAACTTGAATGCAGCGAGAGAAATTAGGAGACAGCTATTCAACAGTTGGGCATATGTTAAGGCTCATCAGACAGAGAGTGGAGAATATCCAAACAAAATACTCGTGCTATATGTGTATGTATATGTGAACTAACTTTTGTAAATACAAATATAGCTCATTACATCTCTAATTTGTGTTCCAGAGAGAAAGCTATAGCAACATGTGAAGAAAGAAATTTCACAAGCAGTTCGGATCCATCTATACTAACTCCTGTTCTTGATGCTGTTTACAACGGGCATCATGGGGGATATGAGAGAGGTCATGGGTGGGATGGTCTAGAGTAGCATGGAGCCATAATATGGCAAATGAGGCAAGAAATGACAATATTAGACGGCTCACTGTCGAACTACAGAACACTCAATCAGAGCTTCAAAATGCAATGGCAGAAATACAAGGTGTGCGTGCACGTGAGAGAGAGATGGAAGCACGTCAACAAGAACAAGTGGAGGCCATGCAAGCTAGAGGGCGAGAGATGCAAATGTGGCTAGAACACTTGGAGGCTATACTTTCCATGAACTCCAAATGCCTCGGTGAGTCAAGCATATTGTTAGATGTGAGTAAGTTATATATTTTGATTATTAGGTATTTTCAAAGTTTATATGATTTGAATTATGTATGGCTTCTAAGCACTACAATGGTGCCACTTTTGATGTGGTAAAGTACTATAAAACTCCACTGTTAAGATATGTTCTTTGGGCTGCATTAGTGGGGGCATAGACACAAAAATATACCATTACAATTATGACTTCTGCCATCTACCTCCAAGACTATCCATTCTAAGAGACCAATTAAAGCAAATTTTTCAATACTGATCATTAGGAATCAACACAGTAATGCTTAAAATTTGTGTATTTGGTGTACAAGGATTTGCTTTGATCCTCAGTCACAAGATGCTATTCTGGGGTCTGCCTCTGGTCCTTGTAACTTTGATGTTGGGTTAGCACTTCCACATATTTAAGTCATGAACTACCAATTACCAACTCTGTTTATAAAAATGACATAATTGAGGAAGGGGAAGAACCACCAAAAGAAATGTGATAGTAGTCATGGCTCATATTAATAAAGCAAAATGGCATTTAAAATTGCTCTAGAGTTAAATTCTCAATAACATAAAGGATGACAACATAATATCTTACATCTCTTGTCAGCTCCATTGCCTGCAGATAATGTGGGTGCTCTGCCGTAACTCTTGAAGAACCCAGGTATAGGACTCCCCTCCCAAGCTTGTGTATGAGTTCATAGCATTTCTTTATCTCTTTTTTCACCTTCAACAGTAAAATGGCAGGATATAAGCATGCTTGCATCCAAAAGATTAAAATTTTCCCTTAACAAAGTGAACAACGGGCAGGGAGATAATGATGCCTTTGTTGGTTGGTGCTTAGCCTGCTTTCCTGTCTCCCGATGGTTTTCCTTTCCTTTATGCTTTTTGTGTTGCTCTGGTAAAATGTCATTTGCCTTGTCTGTGGGAGGTGGTTTATCCTGATTTTTAGATTGTTGGCTGACAGGGTCTGTGCTTACATGATCCTTGTGCTTCTGAGTGCTGGGTTGTTATCCTGTAGGCTGCTGTATTTTGAATATATTTCTTTGACTTATATCCTGAATTAACTATTTACTTATGCTACTACAATTATTGAGATTTTTTCATTTCTTTTTATAGGTGGAGATCGCAGGTCGCGTGCTAGGACATCACATTCTCCGCCCCCATTTCCATAGAGTTTGACACATTTATGTACCTAGCTAGCTAGATGGGCAATTTCATATAGATTATAGACTTTAAATTTCAGATTACAAAGACGTCATTGATTTGGACTTTGTTTGGTGGTTAATGGCTGTAGATGATATGTAAGTGAATTTATCATTCATTGCAGTTGCAACCCCAGTCCATGTTGAGATGAGTAAGCATATAGTATATTATTTAGTGTGTCTTGTTTTATCCTTATCAACGTTGAGACCATCCTAATTCAACTTTTTCACACATGTTTATATCATTATTTAAACAGACCATTCTTATCCTCAATCAATATAAGTGAAACGCTGTTCTAAGATGTCTTCCTCTTATCTAGATCATCTTTTTTTTATATCCTGTTTTGTGGACAAACAAAGGTCAAGTACAGGTGACTATGGCAATGTAATAACATTATGAAAGAAAAAGAAAAAAAAGAGAGAAAAGAAGAAAAGTTAGCTATCTCTAGCTTGAGAAAATACCAACTCTTTCCACTTTTCTTTTTTTGTTTTTATGATGAAGAACTGCATCACTTCCACTATATATGTTTTGTGGCTAAAACACAAATAGCACGCAGAAGGGGCAGCCGGCAGGGAACCCTCAAGGCCACTCACAGTCACTGCCAGATCCCAAAGTAGTGCCAAAAGATGTAGAGGAAAAGATACCCATGCTGCTCTACCCTTTCACGGGTTTCAAATACTATGCTTTCTGTTGTTACATCTTTCCTTTTTCTGCCTAAACCCAATTGTTTGCTCACCTGTTGACATACCATAAGGACAAATGTGATTGGTACTTGAACATGTTGGGTCTTGCAAAAAGGGTTGGAGCAAGGTGAAATACTTATCATTCATGTTATGCAATTTTTATTCTTTTGCAACTTGCTTATGAAACTTTTTATGATTCTTTTAATACCAGGATTTTTGCATCTACATTCTCATTTAAACACAACCACAAAACAATGAAACACAAATATGATTCTTTTCTTCAAATGTTTATATTCATTGTGCACAATATAGAAGATGCTTGCTTCCTTACATGGAGAGATTATAATATGAGGCAAAGGTCACTCTTCATGCAGAAAGTTAACAGTAGGGACTGATTGTCAGTTATTCTGTATCCATTACCTTTCTTTGTTTAATAAAAAATACTGAATGGGTGAAGGAGAGTGCGCCCCCTATTCAGAGGAAGGGATGTTCTCATTCCAACACCACACACACCAGGTTAATTTGATTGATAATCATGCTATTTCTTTATATATATATATATATATATAATTTATTCTTTGACCTCTGTCATCATGGTTATGGGAATGCAGAGTTTAGGCAACCTATATATATAATTTATTCTTTGACCCAGAGTTTAGGCAACCTATGTTTTCATCTTTGTGCTGACAATTAAAAATCTAACACTCTATCATCTCCGCATAGTAAGCACCAAATATGCGCTCTCCAGAATCTGACAACCTTTCTCATTTTAAGGTCGATGTCCAATATGAACACCTTAAAACTTAGGAACATTTTTGTGTGATAATTCTAATTAGCAGAAGCTTCTAAATGCATTTGGGAAGAAAAAATCTTCAAAATACAAATTTTTTACAAATTTTTTGTGTAAAATTTCCTAGCAAAGTAGGGGTGTATGCAGTTTTCCCATTATCTTTTGAAGTGAACATTATCCAGACTGGAGGAGTTGTACATCATGTATGGTGCATCATGAGAACCAGACTTGATTACTCAAAGGAGTGAAAGGCAACTTGCCATTGAGAAGCTGCTTCTCTGCAAGAGATTTTTTCAAGGTTAGTTAAATTTGGTAATTGGATTCTTGACTCTGTACATTCTAGATCTCAACTTATAAGCACCTTTTGTATCCAAAAGTGAAATAGACTGTCCTTATGTATTATTAATATATAATGAAACTTTGAACAACCCTACATCTCCCAGTGTGAATGATGATTGCCATTTCTGTCATGGCATTAGTTTTGCAAAAGACCACACCGCATTTTATGCAGCAAAAACAATATAATGAAACTTTTCTTCTTGACTGCATTGGTTTATTGATATCATTATATTAAATGAAAATGTGAGATGAGATGATGGGTTGCTTGGTTTTCTGCACAGGACTAAGATTAGGCGGCCGTTGTTTTGTGACACATGTTTTTCTGTTTCTATTTTTTTTTCTCCTCTTTATGTTTTTCCTCTGTATGTGCATATTCTTGTTAGTGTGGGAGACAGTTGGCCCAATCCTGGCTGATCTGGGTCACTCCTTGCCAGGAAGAAGGTGAAGAAGATGGCAAGCAGACAGATCGGCTGATCCAGGCATCTATTATTGTGCATGATGGAATGGATTTATGCCTTGTTGCTTGGATCCTTTGGCAGATGAGGAAAGCAGATACAGCCCAAACCTAGAAAAGGTATTCATAAGTTCAGTTGTAATAATACCATCAGTTCTGTAAAGGCTGCCGTATGATTGTCTTGTACCCCATCCTATTCCATGGTTTGCTATACATTTCTTGAACTTCAATGTAGGTGAGTTAAACCATTTAGTTTTTGCATGCAATTCCTACAGGTTGTTAAGAACGGTTAACCAGTGAGGTAGCAGCAGCAGCTAGTCGAGATGGTAGGTGGAGAAATCAAATGAGACGGGCAGCACACGATGGTTGCTGTCGACGAGTGGCCCAAATACGAGCTTTGACTTTCATCTTGTGGGCGATGCTTGTATCAGAAAATCTGATTATTGTGCTTGCTGACATTGAGAATCCTCTGGTATACTTTTTCCTAAGATTCTAATAGAAAGTTGACAAAACCCTGTAATATTGTTTATACATTTTACTTCATTGTTTATATAGCAATAGAGACCAAGAAGACATTGGTCAAGAACAAGATACAGAACTCAGCATTCGGGACAACAGATGTCATTAGACTTAGATCAAATGGGAAAAGATGAGAAGAAGTTAAGAAAATGCAATGCTTTTGCTAATCAAGCATGTAAATTAAAATGCAATGCTAATCAAGCATGTAAATAGATGAAACAGATGCCAGAAGAATTTGCCTCTACTTCTTTTATGTTAAAGCACTGCTCAATGAATATTCGTATATACTGTATATTTTTTTCCATTCTCCATGTAAATTTGGCACAGATATTCAATAGAAGTTCGTCTATCTCTTTAGACTGTGGATGAAAGTGAAGAGATCTGGAGAAAGGATTGGAAAAAGTAAACGTTTCCAAGGTCAGACTGGCTGAGCTGTTAGGCTAACCTATCAAAACTTACAACCTAGAAGCAGTGTCCACGACAGCCAAGCATGATCTATGAACTGAGGCTTGAAAACCAAATGAACCACAGAGTTTGGTCAAAATCAGGAAGGAAAGGGACCAGTTTTATGGCTTCTATTTCTTTCACACGGTTCAATAAACTGAGTGACATTATGTTAAATTATACATCTAGGAAAATTAAGAGAACTCTTCACTGATAAGCCATATCACGTAAGGCAGATTCAAACTATGTATTATATAATCCCAAAAACAAATTATACCAAATAATAATTGCTATTGATAGAGATTATTAAACAGCACAAGCATGTTTAGACCTTTCCTATACTGAATAAGAAGTCTGATAATATTAAACTGCAGAAAGTACTTGAGTTGCAATCATGTTAATTAAACTGTAAGACAATGGTCAAGATAGTTAAGCATGGTTGGCCGGACTGTTGAACCATTGTGATCTGAGAATTCCATGACACAGTATGGACAGTGCCATACTTGTTTGCATGGTCTGGTCCAAATTCCTTCTGGCATCTGTTTCATCTATTTACATGCTTGATTAGCATTACATTCTATTTTCATGAATATTTTCTTGATCACTCTCACAGAACGTTATGCTTTTGCTTATTGCTTATGATTTTACAATTTTCATTGCACCAGGTAACTCGACATTGATTCCTACTTCGGAAATATTGCACTTCACCAGCAAGCTGTTGTCTATCTCAGATTAAGCTTTATAGAAACAATTTAAGGATGCCACAACTGATGTTGCAGGAGAGAGAAGAAATATGGAAGATTTATTGCAAATAATGGGTTGATTGAAGATCCATGTTCTTTTGAAAAGGAAAGATCATTCATAAATCCATGGTCTACAGAAGAACGTGAAATTTTTATGGAGAAGCTTGCCTTGTATGGTAAAGATTTCAACAAGATTGCATCTTTCCTTTGTACTTTCCTCAATAAAATGTACACATTTACTTGCCTTAAAAAGATTAACACTCTTTCTTTCTTGTTTGATTTCATAGGTTGAAAATTGCTGGATGCAGGGTGAACATCACAGTTGCAGCCCTGAAGACAATAGAGTTGCACCTCTTTATCTAGATAGGACTCTTCATACAATTTTAATTTTCATGCTACCAAGACAGACTTTTTTGTACATATTGAATATGACATGATACTAATGATTAACGTGTTGAAATTTTTTTATGTTATATTTAAATAAATGGTGCATTGTAAGTTTGGATGTCTTTACTAAAAAAAATCTCCAAAGTATTTGAATAATATTTTAAACTTGTGGAATATATGAAAAATGACTATATTTATGATGGGTTTGTCAACTATTGTGTATATGGGAGTTGTTAGCCTTCATGCAAATACGACGTTTGAGTCTGTTGACTATTGTGTATATGGCAATGGTTGGGACCGTCGACTATCAAAAAAAGGTAGTGGTTGGGTCCGTTGGCTATTGTCTGCATGGCGACAGTTGGGACTGTCGTCTATAAAAAAAATCGATGCCAAGATCTGTGGGCTATTATTTGTATGGTGATGGCCCGATGGTTATTGACAGTTGGCTATTGTACAAAAGGCAACGGTTCCTGACCGTTGGCAATGATGTCATACGACGGTTTGAATAGTCGGCTATTGTACAAAAGGCGACGGTGCCTGACCGTTGGCAATGACGTCTCTCGACGGCTTTTCACCGTCGCCTATTATATAAAAGATGACCGTTGGTAATATTTTTTTTAAAATAATAATAAATACGACGGTGTTTGAAGGCCACGGTTGGTTCCGTCGGCTATTATATGGCCAACGGGAGTGTAGACCACGGTCTATGGACGACGGGTGAACCGTGGGCGTTGTTATAGGCGACGGTTTTTTTTCAAACCGCCGACGGTTGTTAACCGTCGGCCATAGTGCTTTTTCTACTTGTGATATGTGCTATGTGATATGGGTGCGTGCGTCCTCTAGATGGTAGTTAGGACTATGTGTCACGACAACTTAAGAGATAAAATGTGAATAAATGCAAAGTGATATTTGAATGTGGCACGTGGTAAGTGCAATGATGTGATACGTGATAAGTGAAAGTGCAAGGGTAAACGAAGTGGAAAATGTGTAAATTGATGTGAAGGGAGAGTAATTGATAATGAAATTATAATTGCATGTGAAAACCAATGTAATAATGCATATATTATTAATATATATATATATATTATATATATATATTATATATAATATATCTATATATATATATTCATGTCAAGCATGTGTTAATACCGTGAATGTAATATCATGTTTAATATCATGTTATATAGTTTAATAACTTCCATGTGGTAGTGTATATGAACATGTGTAAGTAAATATGTAAATTGTGCAATGAGAAAGATGAACATGTGGAATTGGTAATGAATAAGATAGCATGTGAACAAAGTTAAACCCATATGAATATGTTTAACTCATGACAAAACAACAAACAAAAGATATGTATATGATTGTTAAATGCATGTGAAATGATTAGAATTCATGCTGGGTATGCTATTTACTTTATGCTTAAAGTATGTATAGTTGCAAAAGGGTGTGAATGAAATTTAAATCTTGTAGCATGTGGAATGAAAGATTTAGAGAGCATGTTATAAGCTTTCTTATACTTAGTTCTTTAAGATATAAAAGCAAGCACCATGTTTATCCTGAAGTGTAAGTAAATGTCAATGAGAGAGTAAGTACATGTGAAAACAAAGATAAGAGTGCATATGTTCATGTAATGCATGCGTTAATATGTTTTAAACCTTCAATTCATGTTCCATAAAATGTGATATCATGTGTAATTATGCATTATATACATTAAAACAGCAAGCTAAATGAGTAGTTAAATGTGAAAAGAGCATATGAAATTAATTAGATACCATGCTAGGAGTGTTCATTGTCTCGTACATAACCTTATGTTTTAAATTGATAGAATTGTGCAATGATATTATTAGTATTTGAATCATGTATCATAGGATCTATTATGTGTAGAAACCACGTATAGGTGTATGTTTATTATACATGATTTAATATGAGCATGTGTTAGTTAGGAACGTGTTTGGGTGAATTATGTGTAGTTGATCATAAAAAGTATGTGCCATGTAAATTGTTATGGTTAAAATGATAGCATGTGTTTCATTATTGTTGGTAGCTTAGTGTGTATGTGATATGTGTAAAATTGAGGTTTTCAATTGCTTGCTGGGTCTTTTAGACTCATACTTGCTTCGGCGTACAGGTGTGATAGGTGTTCCTGTACCTGAGGAGAGTGTGTGAAGGTCGACGGCGTATACGAGGAGTAGTTGCTTGTGGAGACCTTTTAGTAGTTGTTTTATTTCATAGTATGAATAATGTCATTCGTATGGACAATGTAATAGACAAATGTAGTTCTTTTGAAATTGTAATAATGTGGAATCTGTTATTTTCTTTTGCAATATAGACCATGGAATGGTGTGATGATGATGGAATAAAGTGGTTATTTCTTTTATTTCCGCTGTACTCATATGCTATTCATGTATATATCAACCTATCGTTTAGTATTGGTTTCTATCCCACTGTGACGGCGTTCTTTGTACCGATGTGGATTGGTATAATCGTACCAGTATGAGGAGGGTCGTTACATGAAGAAATTGTTGTTGTTGCAAGAAGGATAGAGGAAATAGCTACTAAGCATATAGATCCCGTTGGGCAGTCATCTGGAGTTGAGACCCCCTCAACAGTCATTGCATCTATTATTGAAGAGTCTTTGGCGACTGTTGCTCATATTGAGGGGGAGCAGAAAGAGTCTCTTGAACAAATCATCCCAAATATTCCTGCTGAAGATGTTAATATGGAAGAAAGCCAGGAATCAGTTATTCTAGAAGTTGTGGCTGCAGGCCACAGTGAAGACTTGCAAATGGAAGATACTCCATTTCAGGGGGAGCCTGAAACTCAAAAGGAAGCAGAAATTCAGGGGGAACCCACAGTCAGTGCCCCTGTTGATAAATATGAAGAAGGTCTAGTGGAGAGCACTTCTGATGGTGATGATAGTGATGATGTGGATCCTGTTGCAGGCTCAACAGTTAAAGGTAAGGGTGTTGGCAAAGAAATTCCATTGCTAACCAGGAAGGCACACCGAAGATCCAAGAATAAGAAGATTCTTGTGCACCTGAAGCCTATAATTGAAAGATTAAATGCACAAGGGGAGATCTTATGTTCTATACAGTCTGACATTTCTTCTATTTTCAGTAGTCAGAGCACTGGAGTAAAGGAGATTGGAGCAGTCAAAGCTGAGCTCCAAGGGATGAATAGTGAGCTGGGTAGCCTGAAGAAGTTAGTGTCATATTTGTCTGATTTTGTGAGGGCACAGTTGTCCACTCCAACCCCTCCTGCACCCACTCAACCAGTATTAGCAGAACCTGATGTTGGGCCATCAGGGCCAGTTTTTACGGAGTCAAGGCCATTAGGGCCAGTTGCTGAAGAAGTTATCCGGCCAACAGGGCTAGTTGAAGAGAAATCAGGGCCACAAGGGCCATCAGGACTAGTGGAGTCAGAGGCACAGCAATCTAGAACCAAGAACTGTAGAAGCTGTGTTGTGCCCCCCGAGCCTCCTGCTTTCTCCTCTTCAGACTCCATCCCCTCCTTCTCCTCCCTCCTCTTCCACTGCCCCTCCAGCACCTGAAACCTTCAAGCAACCCCTTCCCAAACACACTTCTTCCACTACCTCCTCTACTTCTATTCCTCCTCCTCCCATTTTTGAGGATGCTCCTGGTACCTCTTCTGTTGAACCACTCTCTATTTGTTCTTGTATTTTGGTGATAATAAAATTTATGATGTAACTTAAATTGAATATTTTGTTTCATCTGTGTCGCATCAATCTCATAGCAAAAGCTAAGTCTTTCATTGATGCAATATTTGGCGCACTAAAATGATAAAATCGATGTTTAATCAATATACATCGATTTCTGTTTAAAGTGCCAAAATATTAAGCGCAACGATCTGTCAAGAAGTCGATGCCATAACGATTTCATAGTGTTCGCAACGATTTCTTCTGTAAAGCGCAAGAAGTCGATGCCATAACGATTTCATAAGTGTTCGCAACGATTTCTTCTGTAAAGCGCAAGAAGTCGATGCCATAACGATTTCATAAGTGTTCGCAACGATTTCTTCTTTAAAGCGCATTGATTTGGTAAGAAATCGATCTCATAACGATTCTATAAGTGAGCGCAACGACTTGCTCTCACAACGATTTGTTCACATCGATTTCGCTCTCATAACGATTTGATAAGTAAGTACAACGATTTGCCCTCACATTGATTTGCTTGCATAACGATTTCATAAATGATCACATCGATTTGTTTATAAATGAGCAACGACTCTTCACATAATGATTTCATAAGTCATGCTCATAACGATTTCTTCATGGATTCTGTTCAAACACAGATTGCCTTTATATTTCAAATATGCTTGGCGCTTAAATGAAAAGTCAAATATCTTCTGACAAAAAGCTGCATGCATATTTCAGAGTCTTGTCAAAAAGATATGACCTCTATTTTCAGTATGTTAGCAGAAGCACAGTACCATGCATCGTTTATCATAAACACTCTTTTATGCTAACACTCTCTTCTATGCTCACAGACATCGAAGACCATCAGAGTCTGATTAAGACAAATGAAGAGGAGATGAGCAACGGCTAGAACTCCAACGGATCTCTTCAACGGATCCATTCAAATGCTCATATAAAAGAAGGAGCACTGCTGAAGAACAGATGAGCCTTTTCTTGAATATCTTTGAAGGAGTGTACATCTATGAGAAGCACCTTCACGCCACATACACTCAAGGAAAGAGAGAAAGAGCCCGAGCCAAGAAGAAGCAATCAAGCGTCTCAAGCATTCAAGCTTCCGAGCTTTCTGTCTTCTTTTTTTTTCTTCTGTTTCTCTCCGAGCTTATTGTACATCTGGAGGAGAGTTTGGGACTGTGAGCTTTACATGAGTGTTCATCTTGTAAAGTCTCTCAGTCTGATCTTTCTAAGAAAGATCTGTGTCCAGCTGTAGGACTGTATACAGTTGTTAACCAGCTAGGGGTTGGTGTCTAGCAGAACCTAACTGGGGTTTGTTCCAGGAGGTTGGCTTCTTTACCTGTAAGAGAAGTGGGCTGCCTCCTTGCCCGGGAAAGAGAAGAAGACCTGGTGGGGGATCCAGGGTGTTGTAAGGTCCATAAGGGGGACTGTACCCTTGGTTAGTGAAATCCCAAGAGTTTGCTTGGGGACTGGACGTAGGACTTCCATGTGGGAAGGGCCGAACCAGGATAAATCTCCTGTGTCCTTGTGTGATTGTTTATTTGCTTCCGCACTGCACTCTCTATCACACTGAACTAACCAAGCTTTCAAGTGTTATTTTCTGTGTTTAAGATTCTATTTCAGATTTCAGAAAAACCTATTCACCCCCCCTCTAGGTTGGCTTGCTGCCGTACCAAAAGGGCCAACAAGTGGTATCAGAGCGGGTCTCTGATCATTAAAGAAGATCCAACGATCTTAGAGCAAAGATCTATGGCAGCTCAAGGATATGCTGAAGGTCAATCAGTCACCAGACCTCCATTCTTTGACGGAGAAGACTACCAATATTGAAAGATGCGAATGGAATGCTTCATTCGGGGCACAGACTTCGATCTGTGGCAGGTAATAGAGGTAGGTGATTTTGTTGTTGTTCCTGTTCCAGGCACTACTGCTATTACAATAGCTGATAAAAATAAACTATCTTTAAACTTTAAAGCTAAGAACTATTTATGTTGTGCTTTATCTAAAAAAGAATTTAGTAAAGTATCTGCATGTAAATCTGCTAAAGAAATATGGGATAAACTGCAGATAACTTATGAAGGAACAGATAAAGTAAAACAAACTAGAATAGATATTCTTGTCTCACAATATGAGCAATTTAAAATGTTTCCAAATGAAAATATCACTCAAATGTATAATAGATTTTCAAGTATAGTAGTTGGTCTAAGCTCTCTTGGTAAAAATCTTTCTGATGAGGAAACTGTTAGAAAAATACTTAGGTCCTTAACTATTTCATGGACACCTAAAGTAACTGCTATTGAAGAGGCCCATGATTTAACCAAATTGTCAATTGATAATTTAATAGGTTCTCTCATGGCACATGAAATAAATATGGAGCGATTGTCTGAAAGCTCATCTAAGAAGAAATGTACTAATGCTCTTAAGGTTGTAGCTACTCCTTCTACTTCTTCAAGTTCCAAAAATGCAGATTCTGAAGACAGTGACGTAGATGAGGTTCTGTCCAAGCTTCAGAAAATTTTTAAGAAGAAGAAAAATGGATCAAGAAGGATTCACAAGAAAGAAAGAAAAGAAAAGGAACCAGTCTGCTATGAATGCAGAAAACCTGGACATCTGAGACCAGATTGTCCAAGGTTAAAGAAGAATGGCCAAACCGAAAAGCTCAAGAAGCAGCACAAGAAATTAAAAGAAAAGCCATGGCAGCTGCTTGGGAAAATGATGAGGCCACAAGCTCCGAAACATCAAGCTCAGAATCGGAGAAAGAGCAGGTAAATCTAGCCCTCATGGCAGGACTAGATGAGGTACACTCTGAACCTTCTTTCAATTCTTGCACAGATTCAGGATCAGAGTCTGAAGACTTAGAAGAAGTATTTAATGAACTGTATGAAAAACATAAAAATGTTATAAAAGAATTAAAGAATTTGAAAAACAACACTACTTGTTTGGAAAACACTAATTCTGATCTTAAATCAGAAAGGAACAACTAGAAGAACAATTAAAAGAATATAAAGATAAAAATTATCTTTAAATGAAGATTTGAAAATCAAGAACACAGAGAAGTTAGAGTTAGAAGAAAAATTAAAAACTCTAACTGAAGAAAATCTCTATTAAAAGAATCAGTTAGTAAATTAACTAGAGGAAAAACATCTTTAGCCCTATGCTTAAAAGGGTCAAAATCTGGAAATAATAAACAAGGGCTTGGATACCCTCTGGAAAAAGAAAAACAAGCCATGATTCCAGAAAAATATCCATTACCAAAATTTGTAAAAGAAACCAAAATGCCTCAGAAAAAGGAACCTGAAACAACCAAGCTTTATCAAAAGAATAAGGTTTCTAAAAATTATGTTCAAATCATGCATCACAAAGGCAATAAGAACTGCAAAACAAATTATATTCATTGCTGCTCTCATTGCAATAAACTAGGACACACTGTGAACACCTGCACAACTAAGCACCTAGTTTGGATACCTAAAGGCTATTTTTATGCATCTAATCATCAAGGACCAAAAAGATTTGGGTACCTACTTCTGAGTAATGTATTGCAGGTTAGCCTTGGAGCATCAAAAACCAAGAATGCTCAAGGCAGGAGTGACTGCAGATTCTTCATTCAAATCACATCTGAAGAAAGAGTAGTCACAAAAATGAATTAGTCTTTATTACTAACAATTATTTGCAAGTTTCATTCAGTGGAGTCTCTCATTCAGGGGGAGCACAGACTAAGGGGGAGTTATTCATAAATATTATTGTTGAACCCCTCTATGGTAAGAAATTCTCTCAAAAAGGGGGAGAGAAAATCTGGTAAGATCCATCCTTTTTGGTTAGTGACAAAAAGGGGGAGAGTTTGTATGAATTTTCTGAAACCTCTATGCTATATATATTTTTATCAGAAAATCACATAAATTTTGTCATCACCAAAAAGGGGGAGATTGTTGAACCACTCTCTATTTGTTCTTGTATTTTGGTGATAATAAAATTATGATGTAACTTAAATTGAATATTTTGTTTCATCTGTGTCGCATCAATCTCATAGCAAAAGCTAAGTTTCATTGATGCAATATTTGGCGCACTAAAATGATAAAATCGATGTTTAATCAATATACATCGATTTCTGTTTAAAGTGCCAAAATATTAAGCGCAACGATCTGTCAAGAAGTCGATGCCATAACGATTTCATAAGTGTTCGCAACGATTTCTTCTGTAAAGCGCAAGAAGTCGATGCCATAACGATTTCATAAGTGTTCGCAACGATTTCTTCTTTAAAGCGCATTGATTTGGTAAGAAATCGATCTCATAACGATTCTATAAGTGAGCGCAACGACTTGCTCTCACAACGATTTGTTCACATCGATTTCGCTCTCATAACGATTTGATAAGTAAGTACAACGATTGCCCTCACATTGATTTGCTTGCATAACGATTTCATAAATGATCACATCGATTTGTTTATAAATGAGCAACGACTCTTCACATAATGATTTCATAAGTCATGCTCATAACGATTTCTTCATGGATTCTGTTCAAACACAGATTGCCTTTATATTTCAAATATGCTTGGCGCTTAAATGAAAAGTCAAATATCTTCTGACAAAAAGCTGCATGCATATTTCAGAGTCTTGTCAAAAAGATATGACCTCTATTTTCAGTATGTTAGCAGAAGCACAGTACCATGCATCGTTTATCATAAACACTCTTTTATGCTAACACTCTCTTCTATGCTCACAGACATCGAAGACCATCAGAGTCTGATTAAGACAAATGAAGAGGAGATGAGCAACGACTAGAACTCCAACGGATCTCTTCAACGGATCCATTCAAAATGCTCATATAAAAGAAGGAGCACTGCTGAAGAACAGATGAGCCTTTTCTGAATATCTTTGAAGGAGTGTACATCTGTGAGAAGCACCTTCACGCCACATACACTCAAGGAAAGAGAGAAAGAGCCCGAGCCAAGAAGAAGCAATCAAGCGTCTCAAGCATTCAAGCTTCCGAGCTTTCTGTCTTCTTTTTTTTTCTTCTGTTTCTCTCCGAGCTTATTGTACATCTGGAGGAGAGTTTGGGACTGTGAGCTTTACATGAGTGTTCATCTGTAAGGTCTCTCAGTCTGATCTTTCTAAGAAAGATCTGTGTCCACTGTAGGACTGTATACAGTTGTTAAACCAGCTAGGGGTTGGTGTCTAGCAGAACCTAACTGGGGTTTGTTCCAGGAGGTTGGCTTCTTTACCTGTAAGAGAAGTGGGCTGCCTCCTTGCCCGGGAAAGAGAAGAAGACCTGGTGGGGGATCCAGGGTGTTGTAAGGTCCATAAGGGGGACTGTACCCTTGGTTAGTGAAATCCCAAGAGTTTGCTTGGGGACTGGACGTAGGACTTCCATGTGGGAAGGGCCGAACCAGGATAAATCTCCTGTGTCCTTGTGTGATTGTTTATTTGCTTCCGCACTGCACTCTCTATCACACTGAACTAACCAAGCTTTCAAGTGTTATTTTCTGTGTTAAGATTCTATTTCAGATTTCAGAAAAACCTATTCACCCCCCCTCTAGGTTGGCTTGCTGCCGTACCAAAAGGGCCAACATCTTCTACCGGTCCATCATCTTCTGGACCATTAGCACTACCTCCTCCTACTGTTTCTCATCTCTTCATCCACCTACTCCTCCCTCCTTCATCAGTCTCATTCCGGAGAGTGCTCGTGTACAAGGCCACATTATTCAAAACATTAAAGATGAGTTTGAAGAAGCAATTCTTTGCTCATCTTGACCGTTGGCACTCATGTTAATTGGGCAGGCTCTTCTAGTCCTGCTCCTAAGAAGAGGAAAGTCTCCAAGGACCTTGCTCTCTCTTCTACACCTAATTTCCTCCTCTTGGTTCTCTCTTTCTGTTGAAAATAGAAGGAGATCCATATATTGTGAATTCCTATAGAAATGTACATTTCTGTTCTTTTTGGACTTCCTCACCTAACCTCATAGAACACCTCACCATTGTTCTTCCTCTTTCTCCTCTATCTAAAGCTGATCAGTCCAAAATCTTTTCCATGGCTGACTCTAAGACTGAAGATGGTCTCGTGGCCATCAGTCTCTCTACAGGAAGTATCTGCTTGCCAAATCTGACAGATTTCCTCCCAGGGATCACCCACTGACTCTATCTGAGTGGTTTGTCATCCACCACAAGAATATCTGGGGTCCATTCATTTAGAAGGAAATCAAGCTAATCAGGCATTACCAGATGTTTAATGATTATCGCTTTCTACATAAAATGTCAGAAGTTCAGCTTGGGTAGTTTAGGGCAGCTATTGCAGAATTCCAGACTGAAAATCTGTCAACACTGCCATTCAAGTAGATTTTTCTACCTTGCAAATCCCGAACATTGTTTTCCTCCCTAAGTTTCACTCCTTGATCATGGATTCATCAGTTGGCACAATTATTATTGAAACTTTTGCTAGGGTGATGGGCAGAATCATCGTTCAGCAGGGTGCTCCTCTTGCCTTCCACAGATTCTTATTTAGAGAGTATCATAGGGGCTTCATCAAGTCTGATGTGCTTGCTCCACTCCTATATGAATGTGAAAGGCATTTTCCTTCTGATTGGGCGAAGCACTATCACCACTCTACTCAGCAGTTGGACTAGACCAACCTTTCCTTGGCCAGCTCAGGAAAACCCACTTTATCTGCTGAACAGTTCTTAGATCTAAACTCCATTCACCCGTTCAGGATCCTCTTGCTGCTTGGGTTGAGAGGTACAAGGTTTATGTACCTTTGAAGAAGGAACTACGTCAGCTCAAGATCTTCTATCCTATATCCCTTGATTAGTTTTTGCAGCATGCCAGCTTTGGATACATCAGTCATTTCCGGACCTCTCTTGGCAAGGAAGAGTATGCCAACTACATTGAAGCTCAAAGGCAGCTCCACCTCTAGAGAATGGTTCCTGATATGGGGCACTCTTACAACATTAGTTGGGGAGCTTTTAAGAATCACTTTGAAAAGCAGGAACTCCAGGCTTGGCCCATAATCACTCGCCATGCCTCTCTCATTCCCCTGCCTTCTACATTTCTAAACCCCATTGGTTAATGGAATATCTTCTCTTGGCTCCCATTTCTCTTTGTTCTCTATCTTCTTTCTTTGAAGACTTTGTTTCTTTTTGCTTAATGACAAAAAGGGGGAGAACATACATATTCTGAATACATACATAAATTTTTGTTAAAATTAATTTCATTGTTTTTACATCTGTATGTCTTTATGTTTTGTCATCACCAAAACGGGGAGATTGATAATCAGTCCATCTCCATATAATATTATTTATATATTTTTTTTAGTGATTAACAAAACCTCAATAAATATTTCCCAACAACCTTTTCTGAAGTTTATCCATAGGAAATAAGTCAAGCAAAATCTGTAAGTTACTCTTACACTTTATCATTTAAAGTTCAGAGTATGCATTTCTTCTAAGTTCACATCGATTCCTTTATAGAACAACGATTTCATAAGTTACACAATGATTTCCATCGCTACAATGATTTCATAAGTGCAACAACGATTTCCATCTCTACAACGATTTTATAAGTGAAACATCGATTTCCTTTACTGAACAACGATTTCATAAGTTACACAACAATTTCCATTGCTACTACAATTTCATATGTACATATGAGTAGTTATTCTTTTGATGTTAATAGAAATGATAAAAGAAAAGTAAAAATATGTGAGCATGATTCATGTTGGAATGTTAATGTTTGAGACTATATTACTGTGAGATATACTGCATACCTGTTATTCTCAGTTCCTGCATATAATCACTTGATTTTCCTCACTGTTGTACCATGTTAGTTAGCTTAAATTGATGGAATTTAATTATAAAAAAAATGGTTATAGAGTTCAGAAAAATGTGAAATTTTGCATGTGCGTTTATACTGATTCTGATTTACTGTCAAAATTTTGGGATTTTTAGACTTCTGTGCATACTGTTATGAATTTCTGATTTGTAAATTGCCTATAAAAATTAAGTAACATGAAAATATGTGCATGAATGAATGTGATATAATTAGTACCATGATAGGGTCTGTTATGCAGTAAAGTGAAATTCAGAACTGAAAGAGACATGCTATATGTTATTACATTGACATATGATAGAATTGCATGAAAATGTAAATTATATGATTGCATACATGTTAAAGCATATTTTGAAATGACATGGCCAATAAAGACATTGCTATGATAGAGATTTCCTACAAGGAACTACACCATGGATGCCCCTATGGTAATAGTTCACCTATATGAAAATGACCTACTGAATCCGTGGGCAACGGATTGAAATCCTGGAGGTAGACAAGTTCTACTGGTCAAGGTGGGAAGGGTTTTCCCGATATTGCGCAATGGTCATGACTTCATCACTACTTTGCCTAGGTGATAAGTTAATGCTATATGACTACATGATCTCTATTAATAGTGTGGGCTATGTCTTGGCGACTACATGATAATGACTACATGACTACATGCTACATGTCTACATGATAAATGCCTACATGTTACATGTTACATGATCCATATGAAATTATTTTGCGTGCTACATGTCACTTGTTATATGTAATAATTGCTACTTGTTTAAATGATTACTTGCTACATGAAAATTAGTTACATGTTGCATGACAATGAGCATATACCATGAAAATTTATTGCATGATATGCATTGGAACATGATAGTTCAATTGTTAGAATATAAGATGTGAATTATATGCATTACATGAAACGTTTTATTCCAATGATAATTAAACATGCTATGTAATGATTGATTGCCAAAATACTTAGAACCATGTTAGTAGGAAAAGCTATATGATATCAAAGATGTGAATGATATATGTTACCACATTTTAAATCTATTATACACATAATATCTTGAACTGTCGTTCATGTAACTTGTTGAGTCTAGTAGACTCATACTTCCATAACATTTCAGGAGAGACAGAGGATTCCCAAGAGTTAGTGCACACTGACTCGGAGCGTGAGGACGTGGAGGTGTAGTGATTGCTTGAGAGATCTAGAGTGATATTGTATGTAAGGAAAAGTTGTATTTTCATTTTATGCATTTGAAATTATGGAATGTAATAAATTTGGACTATTGTTATCTTTCTTTTATGTTTAGACTAAACATTTGAGTATGATGTTGATTACAAGTATTTGGTTCCATATTCCGTTGCATATTATTAGAATTGAATTGTCATTTATGTATGTCTCAATCTGTACCGCTTAATGTTAGATATATTCCATTGTAATACCTCTATTAGATCTAATGTGAGTTGGAATAACTGTACTGGGTCTAAGAGGGGCGTTACACTTGCACTGAAAAGTGAGATTTAACTAATTTATAATTATATTCTTTCCCAGTTAAAAATGAAAGAAAATTCAAATAGGCAGGACATAAAAGCTCCAGACCTGAATACAGTTCATGTATATTGAGTTTAGACCTGTTATTCTACATTGTGTTACATCTAAAGCTTCTAACTTCCTTGTTGAATACTTCTGCTTACTCATATAGGTCACTTCAACTCACATTTGCATTATATTTTAACTACATTAAGATCATTATATTTTGCTATACTTTGTGTTGAGTGTCTTTTTTATTAAACTTTGATGTACAATCACAAATCTTAATAATTTCTCTCATATATCCATATCACTTTGTCTCATTTATTTTGCTCATTTCTGAACAACTCTTTTCACCACTTCATTTCCTGAACTCCTTCCATTTATTTTTTCCATCTCTATCTTTTTGATGCTGCTAAAAAGGGGGAGAAATTGCAGAGAGTTTAGAGGGAGAAATTGGTATGTGGGGTAATTGGTTTGATGAGGGAGAAATTGCAGGGAGAGGGAGAAATTGTAGACAGGGGGAGAATGAGTTCTTATGAGCTTTTGGGAGAATACGTATGAAAAGACCAAGTTTGTGCATTATTTTGTCATCATCAAAAAGGAGGAGAATGTTGTGTTGAGTGTGTATTGGATTTCTTAAAGATGAATTTTTAATGATGACCAATGGACATCACTCATACTTTGATTTTGATGATGACATATTGAACATATTACAATAATGCTCAAACAACATATTCTTGATATTAATATCTCATATCTTACATAGCCCTGTCAATGGATCCAATCCGGGTCGGATCCATGATGATCCGAACCCAGATCCGAAGAGCCATGATCCGGATCCGACCCGAATCCGAAATGTGAACAAAAGTTGGATCCGAATTCAGATCGAATCGGATTCGGATCGGATCCGGATTCGTCACCCCTTGCTGCAGCTTTTTCCCCTGTCCCTCACACCCTTCGCTCTCCCCCCTCTTCCCCTTCCTCTTCTTCTTCTCTCCCCTACCATTCTTGCTCTCTCTCTTTCTCGTTGTCTCACCTGAGGGGAGCTCACTGCTGCCTCTGTCCGCTGCCCGGAGGAGGAGATCTCGCCGCTGCCGCCCCGTTCGCTACTGGGAGGGGAAGAGAAAGTACCAGGTTGATCCCCAGGACTGGGCGTGGCTCCATCTGAAACCCTTGATCACAGGGTGCTCTGCTAGCCAATAGGTGATCATCCCGGCCTTGTGGATGACGACAGCGCCACTACCCCCACCCGCGGCGGCGCCCATTCCTCCTCTTCTTCCCTCCCTCCTCCTCCTCTTCCCACCCCCCTCCTCCATCAGGGTGACCCCCCCCCCTCTCCCCCAACTGCTGCCTCTCCCCCCACCTCCTCCTGCAACCCCAAACCTATTCTAGCAGTTTTCTGCCTATTCTCACATTGACAGTTGTAAACTTTGTCACTGTAAATTACCATCTACATATTCACGTAGAGTATATCTTCCGACCAAAAATTTTAATGTGGATGATGAAGTTTTTTTTTTTTGGACTTGAATTCCTTCTTCTCTCTCTAGAATTCTAGAGAGAGAAGCTCTGGTCCGCCTAGGGTTTTTCGGTGGCACCGCCGCCTTCGGCCGCGATGGCCGTCGCGGGGGGGCCGCCCGCCCCGTCTGCGCCCGGCTTCTCGTCGGAGGATCAGCGCCCTAATGGTTTGGCCCCGTCCTGCCCCGGCCATGATGTTGGGTTCTCTTGCTCCTGGTGCCGTGCCTGCTCATACTGGAGGCTTATCCTTTGCACGGGTGGTAGCTGCTTCGCTGGTTCTACCTGATGTTCCTACCTCTGTTCATGAGCCGGCCTTCACGGACAAGGAGAGCCGGCAGTGTTCTTCTTGCATGAAGAGATGGAAGCATCGCTTGTCCCTTTCAAGTTGTCGGTTGTGGCCAAGACCGCGTATGGACGTCCTCCTATTCAGAGATTCGATCACACCTAATATCCAAATGCGCATTTAAGATTCCTTTCTCATCAGTGCGCTGGACAACTGGCACTTGCTTCTTCGCTTCAAAAGTCAGGATGATTATCCTCGGGTGCTTCTTCGGGAATCTTTACATGTTCAAGGCAAGCTATTTAGATTTTTCAAATGGTCTCCTCTCTTTAAATGTCTGAAGAACCTTCAATTTCCCGGTGTGGATCGATTTCTCTGCCTTGCCGGTTAATTTATTCCAGAAGAATTTGATATCTTCTATTGTGGCTACGTAGGGCTGGTGCTTCAAATTGCCCATGCAACGGAGCTTCTTATTAATACCAAGGCGGCAAGGGTTTGCGTTGAACTGGATCTCCTCAAACCTCGTCCCAAGCGTATCTGGATCAGGATGGGGGATCTTGGTGGTTTCTGGTAAGAGGTCTCTTATTTAAATCTTCCGAATATTGTTGTGTTTGTCGACGGCTAGGGCATGTCAGGCAGAAGTGCCGCTCTGTGAAGACCAGGCTCCTTTGCTTGGGTTCCTCCAGTCACTAAGGCGGCTCCACTTCCCACCAAGGTCTGGGTTCCCGTGGCGGCCGACGTCCATAAGAACGTGCATGACGTTCCCATGCACGACGTACCTATTTTTGCCCAAGAGGGGAGCACGTCGACAGCTGTGCATGGGGAGTGTATGGGAGAGGTTCGTATCACTCCTGGCTGTGGAGAGTTGAACGCTTCGCCTGATCGACAGAGAGAGGATGTTTTTGATCCTCAGGGTGAGGGCTCTCATTAGGATCAGGATGTTCATGGGTGTAATTCAGGGGTGGTTCTTCTTCAGGGAAGTGCTTTGGAGCTGGAGAGTCCTTCTTTAGCCTTGCATGGCAATCCGCTTGATGGTAGTGAAGATGATGGTCTGGCGGCTCGGGTTGCTTTCTAGAAGCAGTGTGGTGGGTGATGTTGGGACTTCGTTGGAACGGGTATTCATGTTTATCAAGATTGTTCAGATGGATTGGTTCAGAGACATGAACATGGAGTTGAATGTGGTCTTGACATGATCTCCCTTGCGGCTATGGATAACAGCCTCATGCCTCTCAACTCGGTGGTCTTGGTGGATAGACCTCGCAGAGATCTAGTGATAACGAGAGCTCGGGCTCGATCGGAGGATAGGGGTAAGGAACTAGTTTTTTGATGAATAAGGCCTTATTTTGGAATATTAGAGGCATTGGAATGTTGCCTCGAGAAGGAGTCTTAAAAACTTGGTCTCTCATCTTTAGCCATCTCTGGTTGCGGTTTTTGAACCTAAACACTCTATTGATAAGGCTGTCAGAATTGCGACATCTATTAAGCTTGATAATTTTGTGGGAAATATGGATAATGAATCCAAGATCTGGGTGTTTTGGGAGTCTTCTCTATCGTTTGATGTGGTGGAAAAATCTGATCAATATGTTACTCTGGGCTTGCGCTCCCCCTCAGCTTATTCTTTTTATATTACCTGCGTTTATGCATCTTGTGACAGTAGTAGAAGGCGCCTTCTCTTTGAAGACTTGCTGCGCTTTGGTGACTCTGTAGATGCCCCATGGTTGATTGGAGGGGACTTCAACTGTATTGCTCACCCGTCGGAGAAGCTGGGAGGCTTATTTGGTAACACTTCTGGCATGATTGATTTTAATGCTTTTGTTTCTGCTTCTGGTGTTTTTGATGCTGGTTATATGGGGTCTTCTTTTACCTGGAATAATAATCGGACTGACAGTGGAAATATCCGAGCTCGGTTGGACCGGGTTTTAATTAATGACAAACTGAAAGATATCTGGCCGAACCTTGTGGTAAAACATTTGGAGAGGGGCCCGTCCGACCATTGTCTGGTGGAAATTTCCTCAGTGATCTCTCCCTATGGTCCGAGCCGTTTTATCTTTCAGAATATGTGGACTACTCATCAATCCTTTCTTGAGGAGGTGGACAAGGTGTGGAATGGTACAAATGTGATGGATGTTAACCCGATGATTTGTCTTCAGGTGAAGCTTAAGGAAGTTAAGCAACACCTTAAGATCTAGAATAAGGAGGTTTTTGGCAATGTTACCTAGATGGTTACTTTGGCGGCTGAGGAGGTGGAGCGAATGCAACAGGCTTTTGATGGTTCTCCTACTGAAGGCAATAGATCGGCTCTGTCTGCTGCTAATGCATTGCTTTTCCAGGCCTTGAACAGGGAGGAAATCTTTTGGAAACAAAAGGCTAAAGTTGATTGGTTATCTAATGGTGACAGGAATACCGCTTTTTATCATGCTACTGTCAAATCCAATAGAAGAAAAAGTTTTATCCACAGACTTAAACTTGTGCCATGTGATGATTGGTGTATGGAGCAGGATGTTCTTAAATCGGAAGCGGTCAAATTTTTCCAGCAGCTTCTTACCTCGGAGCCTCATGAGGTGGATATGGATCTTCTCTCTAACATCCCTTCATTGTTTCTTCTGAGCAGAATTTTGAACTTTGTTCTATTCCGTCGCCTGAGGAGATTAAAAGCACTGTCTTTGCTATGAATGGCCACAGCGCCCCGGGGCTGATGGGTTCTCTGGGTTGTTTTTTACCCAGTGCTGGGATATGTTGGGGTGGATGTTATTGCTGCGGTTCAGGGGTTTTTTGCTGGTTTTGGTCTCCCCAGAGGTCTTTCCTCTTCCTTTATTACGTTGATTCCGAAGGTGGAGATTCCCAGAACCTTTAGTGATTTTAGACCAATCACCCTTTGTAATTTTGTGTACAAAATTATCTCCAGGATTCTTTGTGGCCGCCTTACCCTATTTTACCTCAGCTCATCTCGGATAACCAAAGTGCCTTTGTCAAGGGTGTTTTATTTTGGATAATGTCTCTCTCTCTCGCCACATCTTAAGAGATATTCACCGTAAAGTTAGGGGTCATAATATCATGTTCAAGCTTGACATGGCCAAAGCTTATGACCGTATGGAATGGGACTTCATTCTTCAGGTTATGAAGAAGTTTGGTTTCTCCTCGAGGTTCACCTCTCTGTTGGTATGCTGTTGGCGAACTGCTGGTCCTCAGTTATTTTCAATGGTTCGATTGGTGGGTTTTTCAAATCTTCCATGGCATTCGGCAGGGTGATCCTTTGGCTCCGATCCTCTTCATCATTGCTTCTGAAGTGCTTAGCCGTGGGCTTTCAGATCTGTTCTCCAGTGGCCGAATCAAGCATTTTAGCGGTCCTCGGGGTGGTTTGCAGGTGTCTCATCTTTTATATGCAGATGATACCCTTATTTTTATGAATGCTGGCATCAATGGGGTGAGGATTTTGTTGAAGTTTCTTCAGACTTATGAAAGCAGCTTAGGTCAACAGGTGAATGCTAGTAAAAGCGGTTTTCACATTTCGGACAAAGTGTCGCTGGTGTTGGTTTCTCGCATTTCTGATTTGACAGGATATAGACATCAGACGGGGTCTATGATGTATCTGGGAATCCCTTTGAAGGCTGGAAGATTAAAGGTGCAAGATTTTAAATTTCTTGGGGATAATGTTACCCGTAAGCTGGCTGGTTGGAGGGCTAACGTCCTTTCCCAAGCGGTCGTGCGGTGCTGATCCGTGCTCGGTTCTCTTGAGCCTCCCGGTGTACTTGGCTAGCTCGCTCTCGATTCCTAAGTCAATATGTAACCAGGTCAATCGAATTTGTGCTAATTTTTTCTGGCAGGTGTCGGATGGCCAGCATCGTCGTCACTGGGTGGCCTGGTCGGCTCTTCAGAGACCCCTTGTGGAGGGCGGCCTAAACTTTAGAAATTTTGATTTCCTTCAGGTTGCGTTGGCAGCTAAGCAGATCTGGAATATTTTGCATGGTGATTCTCTATGGTCAAGGTATGCCAAGCACGTTTTCTCAAACAGTCGCATTTCAGCGATATCTCAGTTCATTTCCGCTAGGCATTTCAAAGCCGATTTTTGCTAAAGCTAAGGAAGTTGTTTTGGCTAATATTCGTTGGCTTGGAGGAGATGGGTCTTCTGTGAACTTTTACAAAGACACATGGATTGGTCCTTCACCTCTGATGCATGTGCTTCGGGTAATCCTTCACTGGCCCAGGAGTCCCGCAATATTATGGTTAATGAGATGGTGCTTGATACTAATAACCCGGTCTGGACTTTCTTGAATGTTTCCCCAAGCTATGTTCATAGCTTGCTGTCTACTAGCCAGGATAAATTCATTTGGGCGGCCAACCCCCAGGGTAACTTCATTGTTAAATCAGCTTATGACCTTGCTTTTTCCCATGGTGTCTCTTGTGGTGCGTGGGCTAAACTCTGGCACCATGCGATTCCTCCTCGCGCTGCCATGTTTGCTTGGCGTCTTCTTCACCGAGCTGTCCCGGTGGATTCCATAATTGTTGAGTGTGGTGTGCCGCTGGTTTCCATGTGTTCCTGTTGCAAAGCTCATGCCCAAGAAAGCTTGGATCCTTTATTCATCTTCAGTGATAATGCTAAGGAGTTATGGTCCTGGATTGCTCCTCTATTGAGCAACCATATCAACTGGAGCACTCATGTCACAACCAGGTTTGGAGTGTTCTTTCTTCTACCAGAATTAATTCCCCTCTGTTGTTTGATGGTATGGCTACCCTGTATTATCATGCTGTGGGAGGTTTGGAAGGCCAGATGTTCTGCTCGGATGGAGGGAATTATTCGCCCCCTGGAGGTTCTCAAGCGTTCGATTATTTTTGGCGTGCGCCGTATCCTTGAGACTGTTCAATTTAAAGGAGCGATCTCTTATCAGAACTCTTCTATTCTTCAGTCTTTTGACTTTCAAGTGTCGGCCAGAATTAAGCTTCCTATTCTGGTCAAGTGGACGCCTCCGCAGGTTGATTTTTGCCTTAATGTTGATGGTGCTTCTAAAGGGAACCCAGGCTACTGTGGTGGGGGAGGTTGCATTAGAGATAGTCATGGTAACTTCATCTATGGCTTTGCCTTCTTTTATGGTTCTGGGAGCAGCATTCTGGCGGAGGCAAGGGTGCTCCATGATGGGCTTCAACTAGCTATTGACCGTCAACTTCAGATTTTGGTGGTCTTTCTTTATTCTGCTACTCATTTGCGTGCTATTGCTGCTGGGCGTGTTCCCCACTGGGCAGTGTTTCCATGGTGGCGTGGGATAGTTGATATGCTCCAAATATTAAAGCCGTAGCTTGTGCACACTTTTCGGGAGGGTAACAGGTGGCCGATTCTTTAGCTAATTTCGCCTGTAGCAATGCTTCTAGCTTTCTTTTTTCGGAGTTGTCATCTATTCCCCCTTTGACAGGGGCTCCTTATTGGTAGATAAGGTGGGGCTTCCAAGCTTTAGGGAGTGATCTTCTTGTTTGTCTTGGGTGGGCCTCCCTACTGGTGATTTGTTTATGATGTCGGGTGTACTTCCATACTTCCATTTCAATAATATCTACCCTCTGGTGCTCGCCGAGTGGAGTGAGAACATCTCCTCCTGCTGGGAGGGGGTGCACTCTACTTGTCGCTGACCCAGTGGTGGCTTTTATTATAAAAAAAAATGTGGATGATGTAGTTTGCTTTTCCCCCTCTGGGATCATTCGGCTTGTTAGAAGCAGTAGAAACAAAACTCAAGTAGTGTATACCTGCTTACATGCAGCGTCATCTGCTTTTGATGTAAGGGATTTGAATAATGGTTTGCACTCTCGATGGTTTTCATCTTTCAGTAAAGAATATGTTCTTAATTCTGAAGCAATTGGATGTTGTTTACAAGGATTTCTATATTTGGTGGCACAGGAGGGCCTTGCTCCACAAACGGCAGTGCGGCGGGAGGTGTGCCGATAGCAGCTCTTGCACGGAGACCACCATCAGCAGCTCTTGCCCGAGGCACAACCGCCCTCTTGGGGTTTTCGGGAGAGGACGACCGGGACCGGGTGTAGAGGCGGTGACGACAATGCTGGCCATCTCCGGATCGGGGCGCCCCGGAATGGAACCCGCGATTGAGGATTTTGGAGCAGGGAGAAGTGCCCCGAAATCTGAAAATTGTTTTTTCGGATCAGAGCACATGACCCGAATCTAGATTTTGTCTCCAGATTTGGATCGGATCTTCGGATCTAACAGATCCATTGACACCCTAATCTTACTGTTAATGACATGTTTTGATGGTCTACTCTTCATTCATACAGGTTTACAAAGTTTTTGGTAAAGTAGAGTCGACTCTAGTTGACAGACAGGTCGACTCTCAAGGTATGGCCAGCAAGCTCCTGAAGAAAAAGTCACAGTAGAGTCGACTCCAGTTGACAGACAGGTCGACTCTCAAGGTATGCCCAGCAAGTTTCTGAAGAGCAAATGTCAGTAGTGTCGACTCTAGCTGAAAGTGAGGTCGACACTAGTATCATTCCAGTGAACTTGATTTGAAGGAATACATGAGGTCAACTCTATCTGTTGATCAGGTCGACTCTACCTATTGTTCTGGTCGACACTAGTTGTATGTCAGGTCGACATTAGTGTTCTGCCAGTAAGCCTGAACTGATGTTTGGCTTGTAGTGTCGACTCTCATGGAATATGAGTCGACTCACTTTTTTGTGCAAATCCAGAATCGTGCAGAGGATGATTTCCAACGGCTATGATTTCATTCTGAGATCTTTATGGAGATTCTATAATTACCAAAGTGCCATTTTATCCACGTGGCAATGAGGTAAAGGCCTTTTGGACACGTGGCAGCCCAGGGTGCATCCTAGGTTTCTGTGCACATCTCTCTCACGTAAAAGGGACTGCACAAAGGCTATAAAAGCTCTCTTATCTCATCTGAAGAAGTTAAGCCTCCAACCTTCCAGCCATTTCATCTAAAAGGACGTGTGGATCAAGGCCAAGCAGTGAAGTGCTGAAAAGGAGCAGTAGAGGAAAAGAAGAACTAGCAATTCGGATGCCACTGAAGCAGAGCATCGTGAATTGAAGAGATTTCCATCGAATTCCTTCAAGTGTCTCCATCCAAGCTTCTACAAGTCTTCTTCATCGAGGAACATCCATTCACATCTCTTTCATTTATTCTTGGAGTGTTCATCTCGTTTTTTGTTTGTGAGTTTTGTGAGATCTGTACATGAAGTTTTGTGTAGATTTCTGTGTGCATTTGAGGCTGTGAATCAGATCATTGCTAGAGGATCTGATTTCTTATGGATTTGATCTAGCTTGTGTGTTATGAGCCGTCGTGCTCATATGTGTGTGGTTTTGAGCCTTCGTGCTCAGTTGTGAGTCGTCACACTCACAGTTGTGTTTGACCCGTCGTGCTCAGAGATGTTTGGGGTCGTCGTGCTCCAGTTTTTTGTTGAGCCATCGTGCTCAAGGGTGTTTTGGAGTTGTCGTGCTCTAGTGTGTGTTTTACTCAGGTTTGAGTAGTGTGGCCTCACTGTGTGAGGGGTGGATGTAAAAAATCATTGATGTGATTTTCGAACCACCTAAAAATCTTTCCTGCAATGGTTTGATTTGTTCTTCTGTGCTAGATGCTTGCATAGGATTTCTTTCACTCTACCTGTCTAATTGCTTCACACATTGTATACACACATTCACACATTTACACATCAGATTAGTTAGATTGTTTGTTTGAATGGATCTCTAATTCAAGTAATTTTAAATTACTTAAGCTTCCACATTAATTGGTGATAGATCTATTCACACCCCCCCCCCCTTCTAGATCTGTTCATCCTCTCTATTCGATCCTACAGTTCTAGGATGCGTGAATCTTCAGTTGACAAAGAAGGGATACAGGCTATCTCTTCTACGGTGCAGTGCTCTGTCCACTATCTTTCCGTGCCTTGTATATGCTCAAAGATGCTGGCTCAACATCCTTCCGTTTGCCCCTCCCCGACGAGCATATAGCTTCGGCACCATGATGAGAATGAGAGAGGAATGTCCTTCTTGATCAGAATGAGAGGACAATGGAAAAAGAGAGAGAGGAAAGTGAAGTCTGTGTTGAATGAGTACGAACATGCATGAGTGCTGAGACTATTTGGGGAAGAAGATGCTTCACGTGTCAACCTGCCCTAAACAGTGCATTGGTCATGCGGACAATGAAGTTTACTAATTCCACAGAAAAAGATCAATAGAAGTGTCGCCACTGAGGCCAAGTGTGTTGACCCAGTTAAAAAGGTATAGGACAAAGAGACTAACCATGACTTTATTTGATTTTTCAGGAAACTTTGGAGAGGTTAAAAGTCATTATCTGTCCTCAATGTACACTCCTCTTTGTGAAATTATAGTTTGAGAGTTATAAGCTATAGTTTAAACCATTTAAAAGACCTGAAGAGCTAAGAGGCATAGTTAGCAGAACTAAACACTTCTTCAAGTTGAAATTGCAGTTCCCTTACTTCTTACTTATCAGTTGCATTAAGGAAACTCTAGGAGATAACAAAAAATTTCAGGAAGTATTGAGATTAAGCTTTTCCTGAGAATTTTTCATCGCTTGAATTTTGACAATTTTGACAATTTGAAGAACAATCTATATACCATTCTTTTTTCATGCAAGAGCTCATGCTTTTTACACACCGGAGCTCCTGATTACTTAAGTGAGGTGATCATCTTGTCACAAGGGTTGTGTGCAACTTTTCATGTGAGGATACACGTTGTTTGACGCACGAATCCCCAGTTTCTCAGTAAGTACAAAATAATTATTTTTATCAACCCTAAACAGAATTAACTAGCTCTTCATGACATGCAATAGATTCTTTTGATTTCATCAGGATGTTTAGTTTCTCAAAGACTAGTCTTGTTCTGCCAAAAGAATTTACAA